>BPTQ01000006.1:616270-627399 GCA_019973895.1 Chrysanthemum seticuspe | reverse complement strand
CAAGCTGGGGACGGAGAGGGAAAAACGGTTTGTAAAATAAAAAACTTTAAAGAAAAACGTTTGAGAATTTATGTTCTTTTATTCGTTGAATAAGTTGACCTCGAAAAATTCTTTTCATGTTTATGCTTATAAGCCATCTAGCTTAATCTTGTGCTTATTTCTTTATTTTCTTGCCACTGTTGGAAACAATAAGCTCAAACTCAGCTTATTTGTACTTTTCTTAAAAAGCTCCAGTTGAATAAGTTGCTTATTTTCTTGTATTTAAGAGTTTGCAAAAAGAAATTTCAAAAAATAAAATGTTTGGCAAAAAGGGAGAGGCAGGGGTCGAACCTGAGACCTCTCCCTTATATGGGTGATAGTGGGTACCTGTATGCCATTGCGCCCTTGGGTCTTTTTCGTTAAAATCCTACACCACTTAGTATATAACCACGTTTTACATTTTAAGCTTAAACGAGCTTTTTAGCTTATTTATAGCTTATTCGTAGTAGCTTTTTCCATTTTTGCAATTTTCATAAATTTGTATTAGTATTAAGTAATTTATAAAAAAGTTTCAGATTTTTCCAATAAGTTTTAGTATTTTTTAACATTTAATTAGTGTAAAAACTTATTTAAATCATAATAAAAAATATAAAAGTCAAAAAAATATAAATCTTTTTTCTAAAATTTTCTTTTATCTTATATTTTGTAAGAAAATTAGTTTTACACTCTTAGGCCTTTTATTTCATAAAATTTACGTTTTTGCTTGCGCTCCAGCGCCGTTTTCGTAAATAACGCTCGTTTTCAGTTTAAGTAACGTTTTTAGACATTTTAAGTTTACGTTTCCATTAATATAGTTTATTTAAGTTATTTTGTTTTATAAAATCATAAACGTTCATCGATCTGTAAAAATAGTGATAGCGTTTATTTAATAGATTTTAACTTTTTAATTTTCTTAATTTGCATTTAAGTCGCTTTTATTTTTAACCTTTTTCAGTAGTGTAATATTCAATCAAATCCTTTCTGATCGCTATCCTTAGTGATCATTCTACCGTCTGAATCAGTGTTTAACACACCATTGAGTCTCCGTGGGACTTAACGACCCGGGAATCCACTATATTCTCTGATCTTCATTTGCATTTGTGTCTGAGCTGTTTCAAGTCTTTTAGACTTGACGGTTTAGCGCAGATCAACTGTTTTGGCTAGTAGCATCAGTTGAAGAAGATGATGCTGTCATTGTTAACACGTTGCGGAAGCTTCAACAATCTTGAAAGAACCGCTACAACAACCAAATGACTCAACAAATTCAGTCTTGAACAAGACACCTGAACTGAATCAATTCACTAACAAGACACCAGAATGTAGATGAAAATTTGATAGTTATTGATGTAAGAATTATGAAGAGAATGATAGAAATGATGGGGAAATGATGATTTGATAATGATCGGAAAAAGTTAGTTACGGTGGTTTATGGTGATCGGAAAAGTTAGTTACGACAGTTGTGACGGTTGTAACTGATCAAGAACTTATTAATGAGCTATGATACCATGTTGACAGTAATGAGTAGAGAGAAACATACATTTCACACACTGAAAATGATTCTCTTTATTACTCCAAAATGAAGGATACAAGAGGTTTTATACAAGAAGAAAAACAGAGGAAAAGAATAACATAAAAGATACAAAACAGACCCTTCTCTATCTAAATGTTACATCTGAGTCCTACAACTTTTAACCAACTCCTCTTTTACACGTAGTCAGTCTAGTTTCATGTATCGCTTGTTTGGATGTAACATATGCAAATTAGTATACTTAATATCAAGCATCACCGTACGTCTAGCAAGTATACTTGCCATCCTAGCTGCATATATGCACTAGTCTTCATCATGAAATGTACGTGATGGAGATGACCAACGTATCAAGTCCTCATCATGAAGAAGTATATGCATATGATACTCCCTTGTTACAGTGACCACTCAAACCAACAACTAACAATAGCTCCACCTGAACAAGAAGCTTTTGCAGAGCTCTAATTATAAATGCCGAAGTGTTAACAGGAGAATTTCAGTTATTGCTTAATTATCCTGTCTATATTTTAACAAAGTACATGCTAACAAGTGTATATCATAATATTGAGATGTTTAGCAACTTATTTTATCAAAATACATATAATAACATGAGAATACTAAATCAATTAGGTCTTAATAAGAGCTCTAATCTGTAAACCCCTTGCTAATGTTTGTTAGTTAAATTGATACAATGTTTATTCATGTTTTAAAGTTTTGGGTCAAACGGGGTAGGACATTGGGTTGGATCTTTGCTTGATCCAAACACCCCGTTAAGAATGTTAGTTAAGTTGGTTAGGCCCGTTTAATGGGCGGTTACAAAAATAGTTATGCTTGAAACGACACATCGTTTCACTCAAGACCTTGGTGTCGTTTCATGGTAGTTTATATAGGATCGAGTCATGTTTGTAATGTACAACAATTCTGGTTTAAAGTCTTTTAGTTATTTTGCTTTTGGTCAAATACTTTGTCAATTATATTCGTATACAATATACACTTTGTCTCTAAATATTATTCACACACCAACACAAACCATGGTAAACTACAAGGCAATCATGCATCGTAGATGGCTTGATATACAACCTGTGAAGGGCTGCCAACATTGGTAC
Organism: Chrysanthemum seticuspe; assembly: GCA_019973895.1. Lineage (NCBI taxonomy): Eukaryota > Viridiplantae > Streptophyta > Magnoliopsida > Asterales > Asteraceae > Chrysanthemum > Chrysanthemum seticuspe. Next base: position 624,750 of record BPTQ01000006.1, on the reverse strand, counting down.
CAGAGCCCACGTTCTGATTCTTGGAACGAGTCATCTCTGAGGGGCACAAGAGTGACATTAAATAAGAAATTCTTACAAAGGGACACAACTCCAAATGGTTACAAATGGGAAGGCCAAAAGAAATGGTTATCAAATGAAGGGAAGCAATTATTATGGGATAAACTCAAAGTGGTTATATCTTTTAATACTTCAAAATCTCAAAACGGTTATGAATGGATAACGCTACACGCGTCGTTCGGGGTCAAAGGAACTTCCTTTTCTTCGAGCATGTTTTATAACACCCTAGGCAGTGAACCTAATCGTTGTAGTGTAGTATTAGGGTAAGCCACGGGTATTGATATCACTCTCTAGGGGAATAGGAATGCTAGTGAGAAGTTACTACGCTAAGGTTGGGGTTGAGGAAGATTATTTTTTATCTTTTTTATGTTTTTTAGGAATTGGAAAGGTACGAATCTCGGGGTTTGGATTTGGGGGTTGGTATTTCTACCGATTACTCTACTTATCTAATTATCTAATCTAATGTGTATGTAGTCTATGTCTAATTATTGTGTGCTCGTATGATAGTTTAAAGATGTGTTTACTTATGTTTTATTACTCCTTAATTATCTCCTATTGATGGTTGAATTGTCACGTCCTTATTCTTAATCGCGTTGTGTGTCTAAAGTCGTAGGGTATGCGTTTATCTCTAACTCTTTGAACTTACCAAAGGGTCTCGTCTACAAAACCCTCTAGGGATTATAAACTCTAACTCTAAGGCCCTCTTTGGATGATTTAGCCTACAACCGCTCTAAGTGCTATAGCCTAAGGTTCACAAAGATTAATCAAGTATTAATTACACAACGAATGACCTATTGCATTACTAGATCATTAATCAATTAAGATAATAGACAACCAATCAATATTTAATAATTAAGTTTCATATTCCCTAAGCAAACACACAAGTAAATTAGCCGGACATGGAGAACATGCAAGCATACACACAAATAATCAAAGACATAATTGAATTAATGAAGTAAAACACTTATCTTTATGTAAGATAGGGTTTGGAACCCTAAAATACTGTACAAGACAGCCTTGGTTCGGTTTAGGTTTTTACTCCAAAAGACTACACACTAAAACTAAAAAATTCGGATTCTATATATAATATTACAATCGCGACGGCGTCACCTTATGATTTGTGACGCCGTCGGGTACCCGTCATTAGGGTTTCGTCTTGGCCACGTTAGTCTTGCGACGGCTTCACCTTGTGCTTGTGACGCCGTCCTCTTCAGCTTCTGACGCCGTCTGGATCAAATCTAGGCCGTCTGAGTTGCGACGGCCTACTCTTTTAAAGCCTGACACCGTCACTTGAAAATAAGAAATTTGGCTTCTGTGTCGTCACAAAATACTCCGACGGCATCGCATTTAAGCAGTGACGCCGTCACCTTGTATTTCAGTAGCTTGAGTGTCTCGATTCTTGACTTTGGCCATTTTCTTCGTATATCCGCGCCTTTTCGTCCAAATAAGTGCCATTACAGCAATTTGCCTTCAAGAGACCTAAAAAGTGAAAAGGAACGATATTAAGTAATAACGGATACAAAAGTGATCAAATAAGGGCTTAAACGACCCCTCAAAAAGGTACATTTTAAAACCTTATCAAATATCCCTACACTTGGTATTTGCTTGTCCTCAAGCAAATGTGCTTTTAGCCAATTAATTTATAAGTTAGGGGTCATGAAGCATTGGTTTAAAATAGTCCACAACACATATAAGCCCCGCAAAAAGTCATAACAAGCACGGAAATTACATACTAGCACCTCACATGGGGTGTTTGGATACTCACATCTCTCTCGGGTGTATATGAAATATAACAAGTTTGGAAATGGAAGATAAACACTCATTAACCGGTCCTAGTACATGGATTATCATAGGATTGAGAATAGATCAAACCTCCATCGCTTTGGCGTAAGCACCTAGGAAAGACTATCAAAGAGGTCTTTAAAGGGTTGTAATGTTGGGCTTACGGTAGGGAAACAAAGGGTTTGGTGGGATAGGCTATTTAGTGGTGGCAAGTCAAAAATCTCTTATGTTACAAGCATACGAAGAATGGCGTTGCTAAGCCAAGACTCGACACTCTAAACTCTAGATAACTGAAACAAACAAACATAAATTTAAAGGATAGATGTAGGATGGTAGCCCGTATTTTTAATATTATTACTTTTTTTCTTACACTTTATTTTTTTTCTTTTCTCTTTTTCTATTTTTTTCCCCATTTTTTTTTTCATACACTTTTACTCTACCATCCTCTACGGTAACATCAAAATGATAGGGATTTATAGGCACATCCCTATACTTGAGTTTTTATTATTCTAACACTAATTTGACCCGAATTGAAAAGATCAAAACACTTGGGGTATGTTATTACGCAAATAATGGAATTTAACGTTCCCTTCCAATCATTTCATAAACTTTAACTTTTTTCCCATGTGTCCCAATCGTCCCAAAACTGTGTACAAAGGATATGACTCGACTTAGCAACTCATGCAAGCAGCTAGATAATTGAACTAAGGGTTTAGGGTGATAACAATAATGCACTAAAAGTGAGTGCATACTTGCCCTTCTTCAAAACGCTGAAGGGATGTATGAACAAAAGTAACTTTCGATGGACACACGAAGCTGAGCTAGCATTTCAAGAACTCAAGTAACACCTACAATCCCTCCCCTCCTTAACCGTACCAACACCGGGGGGAACACTAATACTTTATTTAGTTGTGTCTCATGAGATAGTGAGCTCGGTACTTATGGCGGAAAGGGAGAATGTCCAGATGCCCATCTACTTCGTTAGTAAAGCCTTGCAGAGGGCCGAAGTGAATTACCCCCTCTCGAGAAGTTAGCACTTGCCCTTGTGCACACCGCGCATCGTCTTCGTCGATACTTTCAAGCACATACAATATGCGTGCTAACAAACCAACCGATCCGACAAGTGTTGCTAAAGCCTGAAAACTCTGGCCGATTAGCTAAATGGGCCATCGAGTTAGGAGAGCATGATATAAAATACAAGCCGCACACGACAATCAAAGGGCAAATAATTGCAGACTTCATAGCTGAATCCCCGAAGAATAGCGAATCTGAAATGTTGGGAGGAACGACGACATTGAAGCCAAAAACTCAAGAAGAAACACCTATCTGGACGTTGTACATTGACGGGGCATCAAGCGAAAAAGGCTCAGGAGCAGGTCTTATTCTGACAGACCCGGACGGAAAAGAAGTTACGTACGGTTTACGCTTTGAGTTTCCGGCATCTAATAATGAAGCTGAGTATGATGCCCTTATAGCGGGACTGGAACTGGCTATTAAAATGGGAGTTCATCGCCTACAAGTTTTTAGTGACTCGATGCTCGTGACAAACCAAATAAAAGGGACGTACGAAGCACGGGAGGAGTCAATGAAGCGAAACTTGGCTAAAGTTCAGCATCTGCAAAAACGTTTTGAAATTTTCTCGATCACACAAATTCCACGATCCAAAAATAAACGCGCAGATGCTCTGAGCAAGCTTGCTTCGTCCTCATTTTCGCATCTCACTAAAAAAGTCTTAGTTGAAGTCATCCCATGTCGGAGCACTGAAGTCACAATAATAAACACAGTAGCTGAGCCAGGAGAAACCTGGATGGATCCCATTATTGATAACCTGAAGGACGGGAAGCTCCCGGACGAACCAAACCTTGATTCGAATCAAGGCGCCACAATACTCTCTAAAGCAAGGTATTCTATATAGAAAAGATAGATGCATTGGCCCGAACCAAGCACAATATATTCTCCAAGAAGCGCATTTTGGATCTTGTGGAGCACATGCGGGAGCCAGGACCATTGCTCAAAAAGCGACACGCCTAGGGTTTTATTGGCCAACCATGTACCGGGATGCAATACAAGTAGTTAACACATGCCGAAACTGTCAAGAACACGCCCCCATATTGCAAAAACCACAATATGATATGACAAGCATCTACAGTCCATGGCCATTTTATCTATGGGGAATCGACATAATCAACCCTTTTCCAGAGGCGTCGGGTAGAGTAAAATTCTTAGTCGTAGCGATTGATTACTTCACAAAATGGGTAGAAGTTGCACCGCTGGAGACAATTACCGGTAATAACATTCTTAAATTTGTTTGGTCCAACATCGTGTGCCATTTTGGAATTCCAGGTGTCATAATAAGCGACAACGGGAAGCAGTTTTCAGAAAACCCCTTTTATGATTGGTGTAGCGAGCTCAATATCAAGCAGCGATTTACCTTAGTGGCACACCCCCAAGAGAACGGACAAACAGAGGTGACTAACAGAACCCTTGTACAAGGAATCAAAACGAGGTTAGGGAAGTCAAAAGGTCAGTGGGTTGAAGAATTGTCGAATGTGTTATGGGCATACCGCACGACAACAAAAGCAGGTAACCACTGTACCCCATTCAGTTTGGTTTACGGATCAGAAGCTGCGCTCCCCCCCAGAAATAGGAATCCCTACCTATCGCATATCCTCGTATGACGAAAGTAAAAACAATGAAGAATTCCGATTAAACTTAGAGTTTCTAGAGGAGAGAAGGGAACTGGCGGCACTACGCGAAGCCAAATATAAACGCCAAACTGAGCAATACTATAACCAAAAGGTCCGACATCGACAACTCAAATTTGGAGACCACGTACTCTGAAAAAATGAAGCAAGCCGACAACATGGACAAAAGAAACTCGACCCCAACTGGGAAGGGCCATACCAAATCATTGAGGCTAATCATCCAGGAACGTATGTACTTGCAGACATGCACGGGAAAACAATACCAAGAACGTGGCACGCTAGCAACTTACGCAAGTTTTATTTCTAGCCAATGAATCGCCATATCTTGTATCAAGTGTACCATGTAAAGCAATGTGTATATAAATAACATGTGCGATCACATTGTTAAATAAATTTCTTATCGAATTTAAAAAAAAAAGAAAAAAAAGGAGGTACTTTAGTACCTTTTGTGCGTTATAAAGCATGACTAATAAATGATTTTGTGTCTCGTAACACGCAACATCCAAGTATCCTGAAAAATAAAGGATGGATATGTAGCAAAAGCTACTTAAATCAAGCTTAAAAGAGCAACATGATTAAATCTGGATAATATCCCGCCATTAAAAGGGATGAAACAAAGTTGGGCTTAACGAAAAAAAAAGAGATTCGGATACTTTCTCGCCATTAAAAGGGATATGATTTATGAGGCCCAACAATACATGCTCGATTGAGTAAACAAAAGCGCTATATAAAAGTCATGACCAAATAAATAAATAAAACACAAAAGTGCGTATGAAAAGAAAAATAAATAATAAAAACGAGGATTGTCATTATAGCACATGAGAAATAAAACATTTATAATGTGTGTTCACACATGCATTCTAAAATTGTCGCAGTGGTATTTTGGCAATGACCCAAGTTGGGTAAAAACAAGCTACAACAAATATAATAATGTTATTTTGGCATGTGAAAGAATCACTTTTAAGTTGTCATCCATGAACTCATGCACACTAGTACACTACTATTAACTTGATATACTGAATATTCAGTTGATCATGCTATTCGAAACAGAGTAATATTCAGTTGATCATACTGAAGAAACAAGCTAACCAAATAAACTTTTGCATTAAAAAACTGATAAGGTTTTAAAAGGTACCATTTTGAGGGGTCGTTTTAGCCTTTATTTGATCACTTTTGTATCCGTTATTGCTTAATATCGTTCCTTTTCACTTTTTAGGTCTCTTGAAGGCAAAATGCCGGAATGGCACTTATTTGGACGAAAAGGCGCGAATATATGAAGAAAATGGCCAAAGTCAAAATCGAGACACTCACAGTTGCTGAAAATAGAAGGCGACGGCGTCAGGTGCTAATTGCGACGCCGTCCGAAGATTTTTGTGACGGTTCAAAACCCAAAATTCGTATTTTCAAGTGACGACGTCTAGTTGTAAAAGAGTAGGCCGTCGCTACTCAGACGGCCTAGATGCAATCCAGACGACGTCAGAAGCTGAAGAGGACGGCGTCACGGACATAAGGTGACGCCGTCGCAAGGTTAACGTGGCCAAGACGAAACCCTAATGACGGCGACACGACGGCGTCACGAAACATAAGGTGACGCCGTCGCATATGTAATCTTATATATAGAATCCGAATTTTTCAGTTTTAGAGAGAGTCTTTTGGAGTGAAAACCTAAAACCGAACCTAAGGTGTCTTGTACAGTATTTTAGGGTTTTAAACCCTATCTTACATCAAGATAAGTATTTACTTCATTAATTCAATTATGTCTTTGATTATTTGTGTGTATGCTTGCATGTTCTCCATGTCCGGCTAATTTATTTGTGTGTTTGCTTAGGAAGTATGAAACTTAATTATTGAATATTAATTGGTTGTTTCTTATCTTAGTTGATTAATGATCTAGTAATGCGATAGGTTATTCGTTGTGTACTTAATGCTTGATTCATCTTTGTGAACCTTAGAATATAATTACCTGAGTAGTTGTAGGCTAAACCATCCAAAGAGTGCCTTAGAGTAAGAGTTTATCATCCCTAGTGGGTTTGTAGACGAGACCTTTTGGTAAGTTCAAAGAGTTAGGGAGAAACGCATACCCTACAACTTTAGACACACAACGCAACTAAGAATAAGGACGTGACAATTCAACCATCAATAGGAGATAATTAAGGAGTAGTACAATCTAAGTAAACACATCTTTAAACTATCATACGAGCACACATTAATTAGACATAGACTCCCACAACCTTAGTTTAGATAATTAGATAATAGTAGAGTAATCGGTAGAAATACCAAAACCCCCCAAATCCAATACCCGAGATTCGTACCTTTCCATTTCATAAAACATAAAAAGATAAAAAAATAATCTTCCTCAACCTTAACCTTAGCGTAGTAACTCCTTACTAGCATTCCTATTCCCCTAGAGAACGATATCAATACCCGTGGCTTACCCTAATTACTACACTACAACGATTAGGTTCACTGCCTAGGGTGTTATAAAACTTGCTCGAAGAAAAGGAAGTTTCCTTGACCCCGAACGACGCGTGTAGCGTTATCAAGTTTTTGGCGCCGCTGCCGGGGAATAGAATAGCTAGTTAGTAGTCCACCTCGTTTAGGTTTCTTTGCTTGATTCCTATCAAGTAAACCTTTTTCTCATTTTTAGCTTTCTCTTAGTCTATCCCCCTTCTTCGTGACCTTTGTTCGTAATTCCATCACTTTTCATCATGGAAGGTGATAACCCACTACCATTTATCAACCCACCACCAAATGACCCGCCAAGAGCCCGTACTCTTGGTGAATACTCGAGACCAAGCCACCTAGGCTATAGGAACACCATTGAGCTTCCCGACCAAGCCCAAACTACGGCCCTGCGATCCGGCACCATCCGGTTGGTGCAAAACGGATATACATTCCATGGACTTCGTTCCGAAGATCCAAATCAGCATCTGAGGGATTTCCTCAAAATTGTCGATTCCATCGACCTTGATGCTACTACTCGGGAGACCACGCGCCTGCGTCTCTTCCAATTCTCTCTACGGGACCAAGCTAGTAATTGGCTTGAGCGACTTCCCGCCGGCTCCATCTCAAGTTGGGATGATCTTACCTCTCGCTTCCTTGCTCAATTTTTCCCACCGGGGAGAACCACTAAGCTTAGGAATGACATCTTGATGTTCCAACAACGTCAAGGTGAATCTCTCTACGAAGCATGGACCCGATTCAAGGACTTACTTCATAAAGTCCCTCATCACGGCATTGATCTTTGGCTCCAAGTCCAAATCTTTTATGATCATGTCAACTTCCCCACTAAGCGATCAATTGACCAAGTGGCCGGTGGAAAACTTAGTGATCTCACCGCGGAAGAATCATGGGGTATAATAGAGGACCTCGCCCTCTATGACAACGAAAGTTGGGATGACCCCCGTGAGCTGCCCAAAACCGTTAAGGCAATCTCCTTGCCTCCTCCCGACCGTAGGATGATCGAACTTGAAGATCAAGTTAGATTCCTCATGAGTTCCTACAAAAATCCTAACATCCACTTGATCTACTCGAAACCCCACACGAACTCAAAACCAAGGTGAATTCCAATCCCACTAAAGAGGTGCTTCCCAACATGCTCAAAGGATTCAACAAAACAAGCCCAAACTTTCACATGGTGAAGAGAGGGCGAGGCAGCCATGCATACCTCCGCATCAGACGTTTTCGAACAAGCCCCTCGGAACACGTTAGTGCTCACAGTACCCCTGGTGACGTATTGAGTGTTCCATCTCACTAAACTAAGTGAACAGCACTCCTGAATCCTAAAAACATCCTTGAGTACTCCTTAGATTGAACTAGAAGTTCAAGCTAGTAGGATGCCAGCCCTCCTCCGTTCCTCTAACGGAATTGCCAAAACCCGTCGAGTGCCCCCAGTAGGGTTGAAAGCAACAGTATCTCCCGCTCCAGGAGATAATA
>BPTQ01000006.1:391260-616260 GCA_019973895.1 Chrysanthemum seticuspe | reverse complement strand
TACAGTAAGGATTCGAATCACCAAGAGGGGCCACCCTTTTTAACTCCAACCCACCACCAAATGACCCGCCAAGAGCCCGTACTCTTGGTGAATACTCGAGACCAAGCCACCTAGGCTATAGGAACACCATTGAGCTTCCCGACCAAGCCCAAACTACGGCCCTGCGATCCGACACCATCCGGTTGGTGCAAAACGGATGTGCATTCCATGGACTTCGTTCCGAAGATCCAAATCAGCATCTAAGGGATTTCCTCAAAATCGTCGATTCCATCGACCTTGATGCTACTACTCGGGAGACCACGCGCCTGCGTCTCTTCCAATTCTCTCTACGGGACCAAGCTAGTAATTGGCTTGAGCGACTTCCCGCCGGATCCATCTCAAGTTGGGATGATCTTACCTCTCGCTTCCTTGCTCAATTTTTCCCACCGGGGAGAACCACTAAGCTTAGGAATGACATCTTGATGTTCCAACAACGTCAAGGTGAATCTCTCTACGAAGCATGGACCCGATTCAAGGACTTACTTCATAAAGTCCCTCATCACGGCATTGATCTTAAAAATCCTAAGTCCTCACGACAAGTGAATCAAATCACTCTACCTTGTGAGTTATGCAGTGGTCCCCATGACACTCGTGATTGCACAAGGCTCCCCGAACAAGCTTTTGCAGACTACGCCTCCATACGTACCGACGGAGCGGGAGAGAAGTGGTACACTTTCAAACCCGAACAAAACAACTTAGGAAACTCGTACAACCCTTCGTGGAGAAATCACCCTAACCTTAAGTGGAACCAAAACTCAAGCACACCCCAAAGCTCATCTAGTTCACCTACTAGGGTCAATTCTTTTAATACCGGGAACCCCACTAATCTTGAGGCAATTGCATCTAGATTTTTGTCATCCCAAGAAACTCGATTGAATAAGCTTGAAGCCGATTTTAAGCAAAAACAAAGCGAGATGACAACCAAGCTTGATGCCCTCTTAAAAGCCTTCAATGAGCGGGAAGTTGGAGCACTCCCAAGTGATACCATAAAGAACCCAAAAGTGAATTCGATTGCATCGACTTCATGTTCTAGTTCACCATAGGAGAGTGCACATCCATGCCCCTCTCACCCAACGGTTCACTCGGTAAATGCTATCAAAAAGGGTTCCAAGCCATCCAAGAGGTACCAAGGCCCGGCACCTTTGGTAGAGCCTACTCTTGAGAAACCCGTCAGCCAAGGATCCAAACCTAGTTTAGAGGAGGAGTACAAGGAACTCCATCAAGAAAAACCGATTCTTGAAGTCTTAGCTCATGCACCTTACTATAATGCTTTAAAAGAAAAATATGAGTTAGAACTTAGGCTTGGAAAACATGGGTCCGCCTTTGTGCGAAACAACTTACCTAAGAAGCTAGACGATCCCGGGCTATTTACTCTTCCGTGTAGACTTGGAACTTCCAAACCACTCGATGCTCTAGCCGATTTAGGATCATGCATCAATCTTGTTCCGTTGTCCCTCCATAGAAGCCTTAACTTAGGTAAAATTGAACCAACGGAAACCATCTTAGGTCTAGTGGACGGTAGTATAGCACGTCCGGTAGGAATAATAAAGGACATGGTAGTACATGTAGGAGAGTTGACTCTTTTGGCCGACTTTCATGTGCTAGACATGAATAAGGACCCGACATGCCCATTACTAGTTGGAAGAGGATTTTTAGCTACCGCTAGTGCCATCATCGATTGTAAGATGTCCAAAATTGTGGTAGGGGAGGGGAGTGCTAGATCCGTTTACGATGTTAAAAAGCATACATACTACAAGGATGAGGAAATCCCACAAGAGATAGGGTTGGATAGAGAGCCTTCTAGATATGGACCTTGGATTGATAAGAACATCATAGGCCCCCAAAGACCTTTTTACCTAGATAAAGCCTTTGCTAGTGCAGCAACTTTCCAAGAAAAAGAAATGGCTAGGGACATAGAAGTGAACCCGTTCGAGGACGCCTTAGTATTTAGGAAGATGACCGAGTTCCTAGGAAGCTTGCCCGTTAACCTTGTCATGAATAAGTGGAAAGTTGAGAAATCTGAACACAAGTGGGATTGGAATAGACCGCCTAGTGATGGTAATGGAGAGTGGCACATTAGGATACAAATCTATGATCCCGATGGTGAGATGTTTGAAAAGGCATATTTAACCGAACGTACTACTAGGAACTTGAATGATAAGTTTGATCCTTACGACATTGTTGAGGATAGACTTACGTATATCGGTACGTAGGAGCACGACTACGAGTCTAGCTACAAGACTCTTAAATAAAGAAAAGCGCTTCGTGGGAGGCAACCCATGTTTAATTGTTTGCTTGTTAGTGTTATATATCTTTTATTAATTATTTATCCTCATGTTTAAATTTGTAAAAATGCTTTATTTTGTTTTTAACTTCGTCTTAATTGCATATAAAGGTATTTTACATAAGGGATAAGTGTAGGGAGGATTACACACGTTTTCAAAAGAAACGTAAACATGAGAATAACAATTAACTAAAAGATATTTATGTTTGTTTATTCGAGTCAAATGCTTGTATCGAGTCATAATGAATGTTTTGCAGAATTTTTTTTCCAGATTCTAAAGATGTAAATTTTCCAGAATTTTTTCCAGAAAATCGCAGACCAGTTTTTGTCAGGATAACCTGACGGCGTCAGGATTGCAACCTGACGGCGTCAGGAAGGAGTAAAAATATCAGATTACTTTTTTCTCGTTTTCTGAGCTACTTATAAATTTTTGGAATTTTCCAGGTCTTAATTTTCTTAGAAATTCTGTAAACATCCATTCCACAAGCATTATATCATAGTTTAAATCGAGTCTTATATATATATTATTACCACCGATTTTACGCGAAGGTTTCGTTTGTTTTCTTCAAGTGTGCAGGTTTAGTTTGTCAGGAAGAAGTTACATAAGATTGGAAGGAGCTTTTCACGCAATAATTCTTCTTGAAAAAGGATTTAACCACCACTTTACACGGATCCTACCGAGCTAATCAGGGGAGTACTAGTTTCTTTCGTTTTTAATTACCTTCTTTTATCATAACTTTGATACTTTCGGGGAACATTGGGGACAATGTTCAGTTTAAGTGTAGGGAGGGAAAATAAAACGGGAACTTTGAAACTATGCTTATCCTTGACTATTTGCTTTGTCCAATTGTGATTGTGTAATAAACCATGAGAAAATGTCGGTTATGGTAATTTTGGCACCAAATTTAAAATTTTTCATGACATATAGGAGTGGGCCATTAGTCTTAACAAAAAGCGTCTCATGGATAGGAAGTTGCATGACTAGCACAAAAATCCTTTACCACCCAAATTCCACCAAAATGTGAGGATCGCCCTTAGATTAGTAGGAATTAAAGCATTCATCTTCAATGCTTAGAGTGTGAACCGGTAGTATAATAGATTCTAGAACTTGTTTTGTGATGCATTCCGAGATCGCAAGTGAGGCTACACTTGTGTAGTTAGGAATAACTAAATGATAAGAGGCATTAGGATAAACCCTTGTTTGATACGCGTAATATAATTACTTCTTCCACATCGGTTGAGTAATTCCCCCACACCCTTTGCGTTGTACTCATCTTTAGTACACGATACCCCTAGTAAACCCCTCAGAGCCTATCCTTTTCGCGGTTCTCGTGATGTTTCGGTTTTTCCGGAATATCAATGAAGAGCATTGTTTACACCGCACCCCCAAATATACACCCAAATCGCCTTAGCCTACCCCTTATGCACTCACTTTTAGTGCAAATGTTTGTTATCACCCTAAACCCTGAGTTCAATTATCTAGTTGCTTGCATAAGTTGCTAAGTCGAGTCATATCCTTTGTATAATGTTTTGGGACGATTGGGATTCATGGGAAAAGTTAAAGTTTATGAAATGACGGGAAGGGAACGTTAAAAATTCAAATTCCCTTTATTTGCATAATAATGTACCCCAAGTGTTTTGATCTTTTCAAATCGGGTCAAATTAGTGTTAGAGTAATAAAAACTCAAGTGTAGGGATATGCCTATAAATCCCTAGTATTTTGATGTTATCGTAGTGGATGGTAGAGTAAAAGTGTATGAAAAAAAAAATCGAAAAAAAAGAAAAAGAGAAAAGAAAAAAAAATAGAGTGAAAAAAAAACAAAAAAAAAACAAAAAAAACATACAGGCTACCATCCTACATCTATCTTTGAATTTATGTTTGTTTATTTCAGTTATCTAGAGTTTAGAGTGTCGAGTTTTTGGCTTAGCAACGACATTCTTCGTATGCATTTAACATAGAGATTTTTGACTTGCCACCACTAAATAGCCTATCCCACCAAACCCTTTGTTTCCCTACCGTAAGCCTAACATTACAACCCTTTAAAAGACCTCTTTGATAGTCTTTCCTAGGTGCTTACGCCAAAGCGATGGAGGTTTGATCTATTCTCAAGCCTATGGTAATCTATGTACTAGGACCGGTTAATGAGTGTTTATCTTCCATTTCCTATTTGTTATATTTCATATATACACCCGAGAGAGATGTGAGTATCCAAACACCCCATGTGAGGTGCTAGTATGTAATTTCCGTGCTTGTTATGACTTCTGCGGGGCTTATATGTGTTGTGGACTGTTTTGAATTAATGCTTCATGACCCCTAACTTATAAATTAATTGGTTAAAAGCACATTTGCTTGAGGACAAGCAAATAACAAGTGTAGGGATATTTGATAAGGTTTTAAAAGGTACCATTTTGAGGGGTCGTTTTAGCCTTTATTTGATCACTTTTGTATCCGTTATTGCTTAATATCGTTCCTTTTCACTTTTTAGGTCTCTTGAAGGCAAAATGCTGGAATGGCACTTATTTGGACGAAAAGGCGCGAATATATGAAGAAAATGGCCAAAGTCAAAATCGAGACACTCACAGTTGCTGAAAATAGAAGGCGACGGCGTCAGGTGCTAATTGCAACGCCGTCCGAAGATTTTTGTGACGGTTCAGAACCCAAAATTCGTATGTTCAAGTGACGACGTCTAGTTGTAAAAGAGTAGGCCGTCGCTACTCAGACGGCCTAGATGCAATCCAGACGACGTCAGAAGCTGAAGAGGACGGCGTCACGGACATAAGGTGACGCCGTCGCAAGGTTAACGTGGCCAAGACGAAACCCTAATGACGGCGACACGACGGCGTCACGAAACATAAGGTGACGCCGTCGCATATGTAATCTTATATATAGAATCTGAATTTTTCAGTTTTAGAGAGAGTCTTTTGGAGTGAAAACCTAAAACCGAACCTAAGGTGTATTGTACAATATTTTAGGGTTTTAAACCCTATCTTACATCAAGATAAGTATTTACTTCATTAATTCAATTATGTCTTTGATTATTTGTGTGTATGCTTGCATGTTCTCCATGTCCGGCTATTTTATTTGTGTGTTTGCTTAGGAAGTATGAAACTTAATTATTGAATATTAATTGGTTGTTTCTTATCTTAGTTGATTAATGATCTAGTAATGCGATAGGTTATTCGTTGTGTACTTAATGCTTGATTCATCTTTGTGAACCTTAGAATATAATTACCTGAGTAGTTGTAGGCTAAACCATCCAAAGAGTGCCTTAGAGTAAGAGTTTATCATCCCTAGTGGGTTTGTAGACGAGACCCTTTGGTAAGTTCAAAGAGTTAGGGAGAAACGCATACCCTACAACTTTAGACACACAACGCAACTAAGAATAAGGACGTGACAATTCAACCATCAATAGGAGATAATTAAGGAGTAGTACAATCTAAGTAAACACATCTTTAAACTATCATACGAGCACACATTAATTAGACATAGACTCCCACAACCTTAGTTTAGATAATTAGATAATAGTAGAGTAATCGGTAGAAATACCAAAACCCCCCAAATCCAATACCCGAGATTCGTACCTTTCCATTTCATAAAATATAAAAAGATAAAAAAATAATCTTCCTCAACCTTAACCTTAGCGTAGTAACTCCTTACTAGCATTCCTATTCCCCTAGAGAACGATATCAATACCCGTGGCTTACCCTAATTACTACGCTACAACGATTAGGTTCACTGCCTAGGGTGTTATAAAACTTGCTCGAAGAAAAGGAAGTTTCCTTGACCCCGAACGACGCGTGTAGCGTTATCAAATACACTAGAGCGAGAAAGATGGTTCGTCAACATCACCCAAAACAAACCATCACTGAAATATATATTACACATAAAAGCGTAAAGACTAACATATATCACAAGGAGGAAGCACATGTCCGATGTAGCCTAATATATTACAAACTTCAAAACTTGGCTACGGTATCTGTTTATAGCGATACTAACTATAAGCTTTAGCCCATATATCACAGATAATGAAACTTGGCTAAAACACATCCGAAACAAAACGACGCAAACTTAAACTAAAATCCTTGAAAGGATATCTCAACCACTGCAAACTTAAGCAATGTGACTCGGACCCTCACCACCGCCACCATGTCGAAGTACATAGCAAAGCAAGGTGTATGACAACTCGGGAGCCTTGATTATGTCATCCATGATCAACCAACTCTCTTTTTTCATCCCTGAAATGGCTTTCGCAATCCTTTCTATCATATTAGGATCAAGGTCGATATGCCCTCCATCACTAGCCATAGACAAAGAAAGATCTTGGGCTTCCCTTCTTCCCAACTGACGACCCTGCTCGATCATGACCTCTTGGACCTTGAGCATCTCTATATCGAACTCCTCACTCTGGAGAACCCTAAAAACCATCCGAGGAATGGCCTCATGCATAACCCATGCTAACTCATTCTCCAAGCGCTCCTTTTCGCTTTGAAAGAGGTGTAACATATTAATCATACCCGCCTCCTGTTGCCTCAGCTTCTCAAGTTCTTCCGCTACATAGTTGTAACTCGAACATGCTCTGGAATACTTACCTTTCAGCTCATTAATTTCGTAACGAAGAACGTTGCCTTCATCGGCTAACTCTTGAATCCTTCTTTGGTATGCTTCGGTCGAAAGGGTTGAGGGAGGGCCCATGGATATCGGGTTATATGTCCAGTTAGGATCACTAGACATGTTATTAGTATTGGAAGAGAATATGTCGTATGAAAATATGCAGGGAAGGATTGATAAAAGACGTACAAGTATACTACATATATAGGAGGGAAGATTATTTGGAAGCAAGTGACAGGTAGAAAGTGACTCACACAAGCTACTACTAAAACCTACACTCTATTAAGGAAACTTAGGGTATATACGGACTTAGGATAAAGTAATTGGTGACCATGAAAGTGTTACTTAGGCATCTCACTTACATGCTCGGGGACTGATGAGTGTGTAAATACTCATCATTTTGAGTCAAATCTGAACTGCAAAACGTCTAAAAATGCTCAGAAATGCATCAAAATACTGAAAATATTCCAAAATTACATTTTATATGTTTCAGATGCAAAATGTTTAAAATCAGATGAAAATTGAGCAAAGTTTGCAAAATTGGCAGTTTCAGTCCCCTAAGTTTCTAAAATTGTCAAAAATAGTCCCTGAGTCAAAATTTCAAAAGAAAAGTCATCAAAGGTCCTTTTTAAATCATAAGTTATCAAATTTAGTCCTTTGGTGAAAAATATCAAAAGTTTGAGAAAATTACAAAAATGGTCCTCCAAGTTTGAAAAATGGCAAAATTGGCCCCCAGAAAATTGGAAAATGGCAAAATTGGTCCTTATACTTTTGAAGCTTGTCAATTTCAACCCTTGGAGAAACTTTGCTTAATTGGCAGGACAGGTCCCTACAATTTCAGAATTTACATAAAGGTCCCTTGATTAATTAAACCTATTATACCAATTTTGACCCTGCCAATAACTTTTGACCCCCTGCCTAAACAAATGACCCCTCCCTGTTTTTGGACCCTTGGTCAAAAATAGTCAAATCCCGCCACTGGCTTATCTCTTCAACCTTACAACTTGCCTGCAACACAGGTAAGATTCCCACCATCACTTCACCTTTTTCACCCTTATCCCTCCCCCTCATCATCACCTTACCTCCACATTTAATGCCACCCCCCCCCCCTAGTGCTATAACAGAGTCAACAGGTCAAATTGCACTTTTCCCGCCAAATTGTGATAAGGCTCAAAATACACCCATTGGCCAAGAAAAGTGGTGGGAATCAATCAGAGACACGTGGAGAAGCCATTTGGTGTATAAAAAGGGAAGAAGAAGAAGAAGACCAG
Source organism: Chrysanthemum seticuspe (assembly GCA_019973895.1). Lineage (NCBI taxonomy): Eukaryota > Viridiplantae > Streptophyta > Magnoliopsida > Asterales > Asteraceae > Chrysanthemum > Chrysanthemum seticuspe. Next base: position 608,057 of record BPTQ01000006.1, on the reverse strand, counting down.
TAGTAGTTAACTTTTATTTTTCATGTATGTCGTAATTTTAATTTCTTAGTCTTAAAAAGGTTCTCAGTTGTATTTTCAAGTTTAATTGTATTAAGTACAAGTATTTTGGTGTATTGCAAGTTTTCTTAAGTATCAATTCAAGCTTATTTTGAGAATCCTTATTTCAAGCTCACTGTTACAATTTGCAAATTCAAACTCTCATGTATAAGCTTCAATAAGCTTATTTGCCAGCTCAAACAAGCTTAAACTAGCTTGCTATAGCTTTTATAAGCTCAAATTTAAATTTCATACAATTTTGGATTCTAGTCAATGAAAGTCAACTGAACAAGGAAATGGGTATGAAAAGGAATTTGGTGGTGCAGAGCATTGGAATTGGGTTGATTTTGAGTTAATGGGGTGCTCTATTTAGGTTAGTGGTTCTCTGGTACTTGGATTCAAGCCACAGTGGCTATGGGACCTATGTAAGTGATTTTCAAGGTTCTTAGTATAATCTTCATTTGTATTCACAACTGGTTCTAATCTGTTATTTAGGGAGTATTTAAGTTAATTAAACTGATTTGGATCATTATTATGTGCTAGTTAGGTGTTTAGATCATCTTTGATTCACAAACAGTTATTAAAGGGGTGTTTGGTTCTACTTAGTTATCTGTCTCAGAAGCAAATGCAATGGTTAATTTCTCTTGGTTCATGTTTGTTAAGTAGAAGTAAACTCATTTGAGTCTTAGTCTTGGTCTGCAACACCACCAAGTCAAAATTACATTTAATTCACCACTACTGCTGATCTGTTGTGTTCTTGAAGATCAAATCACTTGTTTTATGTTAAAAATCCATAGATAAAGCTTTTAGTAACTTCAATTCATCAATAATAACCAATATCAGTTCTCAAATTAGATCCAAACTTCATAAAAGTCAACTGGTATCTGGTTTTCAAAAAGTCAAAAATGTCAAAAACATGGATTTGAGCAGAACTTGCAGCAGTTGAACAGATCTTATTAAAGCTTTTCAAGGTCTGAATTTTTGTCTATAAGTAGTTTACTTGGTTGTCTTTAAGACCTCATATCCACTTTTAGCTTAAGCCCTCTGGTTGAGCTTGTGCATAAGCTCAAAACAGGCCTCAGTTGCCCTGCTCACTGTCTCAGATCATACTGAGATTTTCTCAGTTATTGCATCAGTTGCACAGTGCTCAAAAGAGCTCACCATGGTCTGAATTTTTGTGCATCTGGTCTCAACCAGGTCTAGTCCAGGTTCCAATTCATAGTTTTCATTTTTAGCTTATATTCAAGCTTGTGCTTGTGTCCCAAGTTGGTACTCAGAACTGATTTTAGCTCAAACACTCAAAACATCAATTCTGTTCTAAATTGCTAATCAGAGGTTCAAGCCTGTTGATTTTCATTGCATTTTGGTCATTGTAGCATATTTTGGCTTCTGTAATCATTGGGTAGCTTTTGGTGAGCTTTTGGCTTATTATGTGCTTATTTTAATAAGCATTAGCATAGCAGTTACATTTTCTTCCACATAACACCATGTTTTTCTATTTTTCCTAGATTCCTAATATTATTTTAGACTTTTCCTGAAATTTTCAGATTTTTCTAAGTAGTTTTGCTATTTTTCTCAATTTAAATTAGTTTTTAATCATTTTTAAATAGCTTTTAATATAAAAAATTAAGAAAAGGTTCAAAAAAATAATTTTTCAATTTTATTAAGTTTAGATAAATATAAAAAGTAAAAAAAGTAATTTTCCATATTTTTCATAGTTTATTTTGTAATTTTTAGCAATTTAAGTAGTTTTTAATAGTTTAAAATTCCTAGAAAATAGAAAAATAATCAGAAAAATATAAAAATAGTTTTGAAAATTCTAGTTTGATATTTTAGACTTTTCCATTTCATAATTTTATTTTTCTAGCTTTGTTTCCTAATTTCTTGTATTTTAGGTAATTATTAAATAGTTAAAATTAGTTTTTAATTAATAATAATTAGATAATTAGTTATAAAAATAATTTTCTTTTTCTATAATTTTTCTTATATCATTAGGTTTGTAAAAATGTATTTTTCATATTTTTAGGATTTATATTTGGGTAAGTTTCACGTTTTTGTTTGTACGTCACGTAGTTTTTAATTAAGTTTTATTAAAACAAAAAAGAACAAAAACATTAGTTTAAAAATAGTGATAGCATTTATTTAATAGATTTTATCTTTTTAATCTTCTTTAATTTGCATTTAAGCCGTTGTAATTTGTTGGCTATTTCTGTAGTTATAATCATAAATCAAATCTCTGTATCCATTCAAATCTTCTCGATCACTAAACGTTTGACTATTCTCGCACGGCTCGTTGGGACTTAACGACCTGGGGAAACACTATACTCTCCTGGACTTCATTGCATTTGTGCTTAAACTGTTTAAGGTTCTTACGGTCAGCCATTCACAAGTGGCTGGTTTGTGTGAGAAAACTTGACGGTTTTGCGCGAATCAAATTTTGGCGCCGCTGCCGGGGAGCAATGCTAATAGTCTTACTTCTAGCAGATTAGTAGTTTGAATATTCACTCTCTGTTCATACCATCTATCTATATCTATATATATTTCTATAAAAAATCCAAAAACCCAAAAACAGCTAAAAACGTATAAAACACAAAAATATTTTGCTTTTGTTTCTATATATGTATCAAATATAAAAATACAAAAAGAATTGTCGTTTTCTGAGTTTAATAACAACATAAAATCTTACCACCGCAAACCAAGGCAGTGCACTACCTAACTGGGGGTGCGACCATAATAAGTTCCCGAACCAAAGATTAAAACTTGCCTTTGTGTCCTTGATAGTGGTGTACCTTTTTCAAAGAAGCCACTCATCTTGTGATTATTGGTTTAAGTTCACTGTTGTTTTGCCTCGATCTTGTTTTAATTGGATTTGTTATTATATATACTTGTCAGAACCAGAAAACCTAAAAAGATTCTCCTTACCCCATTTTCACCAATTTCATAATTCCTCTCCTTAACTCTGAGATCTCTTAGAGTTAACTCTAGTGCATGCGCACTCGCTCTTCTAGATCATTGAGTCCTTTTCGTGATCTAGCAGACATTCCTAGACGACGTTCTCGTAGACGTGCTGCCCAAATAGTCGAACCCGAGATTCGTACTATTTCAAACAAAATGGCAGACGAACGTACTATGGCGGAAATGCTCCAAGCACCCACCGAGGGTTATGGAGATGCCATCATTCTACCAGTAATCAACTCTGATCACTTTGAATTGAAGACACATTTGATCACACTTGTGTCTACAAATCAATTCCACGGGTTTGATCGTGAAGACCCGTATGCACACATCCGTTGGTTTAACAAGTTGACTTCAACTATCAATTACAAGGATGTGTCACAAAAAGTCATCAAGTTGATGCTATTTCCATTCTCACTTGAGGGGACAGCCCGGATTTGGCTGGAAAAAGAACCCCCTCGATCCATCGAAACTTGGGAGGAACTTGTTCAAAAGTTTGTTAATCATTTCTTTCCTCCATCAAAGACGACTAATCTTAAAAATGAAATTTCTGGATTTCGTCAAAATTTCGATGAAAACTTTGGAGAGGCATGGGAGAGATTCAAGGATCTCCTCAGGAAATGCCCCCATCATGAATTCACGGAGCTTCAACAAGTCAATATCTTTTACAATGTGTTGAACGGAAACGATCAAGATTCTTTGAATGCAGCCGCAGGCGGCAATATCTTGAATCGTAAGCCTAAATATGTGATTGAGATTTGCGAGCAAAAATCAAAAGTTCCTATTTCTCGCAACAAAGTAAATACTCCTAACACTCCTGCTTCTACATCTAATAACTCTTCTGAGTTAGCTGCTCCGATAGCAGCTCTAACGGATGCCATCCGTTGTATGATTAAGGATGTTAAGGAAATCAAAAGCGAGATTCATAAACCGGAACCAATCAAAGCCGTAAACAAGGTGTGTGAAACTTGTAGTGGTCCACACGCGTATTATGATTGTCAAGCAACCGATGCTTCCTTTTACCAAGCTCCCGTAGCTTCGGTAAACCACAATCAATACCGACCACAGGCTGATCCTCACTACCGTGCACCTAGCGGTATGACACCACCTGGTTTTCCTCCTGTGCAAAACCATGGCAATCAAAATCGCTTTGTTCCGAATCAAGGACAAAATTTCAATCAAAACCGGAATAATCACAACCCACCCTACCAAGCTCCAAATCAGCATAATTATCAACAACCTTCTCATGCTCCCCCACCAAATGACTTCATGAAAGTTACTGAGTCAAGCATACGTTCAATGCAAACTCAGATCAATAACATGAGGGTTGAGCTGAAGAAGGAAATTGATACCACAATGTCTCGGCAGACAAATGAGTTGAAGAATATGATGAGCAGTTTCATGAACATGAATACGAACCAAGCTTCATCATCTTCTGGAGGACTCCCAAGCAATACAATTACCAATCCAAATGCCGAGTTGAAAGCCGTCACCACTCGTAGTGGTAAGACGCACAATGGACCTTCGACTCCTATGCCCCCTCCTCCTGTGGCAATGAGTCAAGTTACCAAGGAGACAACGGACAAGGTGCATTATTCAAGCCCACGAAGTACCGCACACGTCCAACCTTCGGTAGTCCAAGCTTTAAGTCCGGAACCCGAAGTTCCGAAGACACATTCTGAGCCAGAAAACACTTCCATCCCGGCTCAAAAGTCTAGTCAGCTTCCTTACCCATCAAGAATGAATGATGAGAAGCTCAAAGACAAAAACAAAGAGCAGATGGAAAATTTTTTTCCAAATCTTCAATGAGCTTCACTTTGATATAAGCTTCGTTGATGCTCTCGTTCTAATGCCTAAATTTGCATCCACGCTTAAAGGCTTACTGAGCAACAAAGATAAGTCGTCTGAGATGACGAAAACCCCTCTAAATGAGCAATGCTCAGCGGCCATTCTTAATAAGCTTCCCGAAAAGCTTGAAGACCCTGGCCGGTTTTTAATCCCGTGTGATTTCTTGGGGATGGTTCAATGCTCCGCCTTGGCCGATCTTGGCGCTAGCATTAACCTCATGCCACTCTCAGTATGGAAGAAACTGTCTCTTCCTAAACTTTCATCCACTTGTATGACACTCGAGCTAGCGGACCGTACCATAACTCGTCCACTTGGGATAGCCGAGGATGTCGTGATGAAAGTGGGAAAGTTTCACTTTCCTACTGACTTTGTTGTAGTAGACTTCGATGCAGATCCTAGAGTTCCCCTCATCTTAGGGAGAGCTTTCTTAAGAACGAGTCGTGCTCTGATTGATGTGTTTGCTGAAGAGTTGACCATACGGGTTGACAATGAAGAGCTCACGTTGAATATCAACCAGAACTCCAAACCTCTATACAAACAGAGTGTTGCCACAATTGATCAAAAATCTGAAAGATTCAATGCAACACTCTCAAATTTCACGGTTAAGAGGAGTTTTCAAAAACGTGCTGAGCTCAAAGCTTTGAAAATCACCCCTGGTTCAAACAAATGGTTTGAAAGCTGTACCAGGGAAGTCAAGAGTGTTCTTGATGATGATGATGATCTAGATTCGGAGACTTCATCGGAAGTGGTGGAAACTGCTAGCTCTAAGAGCACACCACTTGTCCCACCTCCGGAATCAGTTTGTCGCATCGAGTTTGTTAACTCTGTGGATGAAACCAAACTCTCTTCAGTTTCATCTGAGTTGGATGATGATGTTTGTAATCCAATGGGAGACATTCTTCCCATTGACCAATTGCTCAAAAATGATCCATCATCTTCTAGTCTTATTCCCGACTCTTCCATCCCTTCCCTCACTCCTGATGAGGAAGATGACAACTTTTGGAATGAAGTCGATGCATTTCTTAGTGATGAGTCAATTCCAACGGGAATTGATAACACTTACCTTGATCCGGAGGGAGACATCCTTTTTCTAGAAAATCTGTTGATTGAAGAACCATTTCCCACCCTCCCTCCCGGACATCTTATTGACAATCACCATATAAGCTTCAAGTTTAAGCTTAAAAGTGTCAAACATGGTGATTTGCTTCTTTCTGATGAGGAATGGACTAGCATTGTCATGCATATCTTTGTTCCATTCTTCACAGATGGTGTGGTTGCTCTTTCCCTTTTCTCCTTCGGGAATGAGGACACCATCTTTGACCCCGGTATCATCCTCTATAGTTTCTACTATTAACAATACCGCGGTTATATCTCGTCGGTGTGGAACTTTCTGATGTTCATATGTTTGTTAACACTGTGAACGAAAGTCCGATTGAGATTGGTTTTCCACGTTACTTTCCCCATGAACAAATGAATTCGGGGTCGAGTCAAGCTAGCGACTCGGGAATCAAAAACAGTAGCAGGCAATATGGGTTTTCACCCATATTTCTGTCTTCTCACCTCTTTCTACCACCCTAGTGTGGGGGGGTTGCCCACATGTTTCAAAAAAAAAAAAAAAAAAAAAAAAAAAAAAAAACTCTTCTTTCTAAATAATGGCCGTAATATTTCCCTTTTACGTTCTTTGTTTCGGCATAACCGCCGGTACTTTGAATATTGAGGGCAATATTCATTTCTAAGTGTGGGGGGGAATTCTCACGAATTTTATCATATAATTATACCAATTCCCCCGTTTTTGGCCAAAATTTTTTTGGAGTAAGTGTTTTACACTTACTCAATTGGTTATCAGTCCGCCTTGTCTAATAAACAAAAGGATTGGCTAATCCAGGAGCAAACGGCTCTTGGTAAAGATATCTCAAATCCGTTGACGGCTTGCAATTTGCCCAAAATTGTATGGTATTCAGCTCACCATATCCTAAAAAGTGAAAAGTTGGCTAGCCCGCAAGTTTATGGCTTGTGGTAAAGGCAGTGGAAAAACCATAATTGGTAATCAGCTCACCAAAGATGATATTGATAATTTATCTAAGAGTTGGCTAGTCCAGAAGGGTACGGCTTCTGGTAAAGACAAATCAAATCCGTTGAAAGCTGGTGGTTTGCTCAAAATCACATGGTTATCAGTGTACCATGGTTCTTACTTGAACTGAAACATTTGGCTACTCCAGAAGTAATGGCTTTTGGTAAAGAGATTAAAATCCATTATGTTTTCTCAAATCATTGCTAGGGACTAGCAATATCTTAGTGTGGGGGATTGATGAGTGTGTAAATACTCATCATTTTGAGTCAAATCTGAACTGCAAAACGTCTAAAAATGCTCAGAAATGCATCAAAATACTGAAAATATTCCAAAATTACATTTTATATGTTTCAGATGCAAAATGTTTAAAATCAGATGAAAATTGAGCAAAGTTTGCAAAATTGGCAGTTTCAGTCCCCCAAGTTTCTAAAATTGTCAAAAATAGTCCCTGAGTCAAAATTTCAAAAGAAAAGTCATCAAAGGTCCTTTTTAAATCATAAGTTATCAAATTTAGTCCTTTGGTGAAAAATATCAAAAGTTTGAGAAAATTACAAAAATGGTCCTCCAAGTTTGAAAAATGGCAAAATTGGCCCCCAGAAAATTGGAAAATGGCAAAATTGGTCCTTATACTTTTGAAGCTTGTCAATTTCAACCCTTGGAGAAACTTTGCTTAATTGGCAGGACAGGTCCCTACAATTTCAGAATTTACATAAAGGTCCCTTGATTAATTAAACCTATTATACCAATTTTGACCATGCCAATAACTTTTGACCCCCTGCCTAAACAAATGACCCCTCCCTGTTTTTGGACCCTTGGTCAAAAATAGTCAAAGCCCGCCACTGGCTTATCTCTTCAACCTTACAACTTGCCTGCAACACAGGTAAGATTCCCACCATCACTTCACCTTTTTCACCCTTATCCCTCCCCCTCATCATCACCTTACCTCCACATTTAATGCCACCCCCCCCCCCTAGTGCTATAACAGAGTCAACAGGTCAAATTGCACTTTTCCCGCCAAATTGTGATAAGGCTCAAAATACACCCATTGGCCAAGAAAAGTGGTGGGAATCAATCAGAGACACGTGGAGAAGCCATTTGGTGTATAAAAAGGGAAGAAGAAGAAGAAGACCAGTAGTAGTTAACTTTTATTTTTCATGTATGTCGTAATTTTAATTTCTTAGTCTTAAAAAGGTTCTCAGTTGTATTTTCAAGTTTAATTGTATTAAGTACAAGTATTTTGGTGTATTGCAAGTTTTCTTAAGTATCAATTCAAGCTTATTTTAAGAATCCTTATTTCAAGCTCACTGTTACAATTTGCAAATTCAAACTCTCATGTATAAGCTTCAATAAGCTTATTTGCCAGCTCAAACAAGCTTAAACTAGCTTGCTATAGCTTTTATAAGCTCAAATTTAAATTTCATACAATTTTGGATTCTAGTCAATGAAAGTCAACTGAACAAGGAAATGGGTATGAAAAGGAATTTGGTGGTGCAGAGCATTGGAATTGGGTTGATTTTGAGTTAATGGGGTGCTCTATTTAGGTTAGTGGTTCTCTGGTACTTGGATTCAAGCCACAGTGGCTATGGGACCTATGTAAGTGATTTTCAAGGTTCTTAGTATAATCTTCATTTGTATTCACAACTGGTTCTAATCTGTTATTTAGGGAGTATTTAAGTTAATTAAACTGATTTGGATCATTATCATGTGCTAGTTAGGTGTTTAGATCATCTTTGATTCACAAACAGTTATTAAAGGGGTGTTTGGTTCTGCTTAGTTATATGTCTCAGAAGCAAATGCAATGGTTAATTTCTCTTGGTTCATGTTTGTTAAGTAGAAGTAAACTCATTTGAGTCTTAGTCTTGGTCTGCAACACCACCAAGTCAAAATTACATTTAATTCACCACTACTGCTGATCTGTTGTGTTCTTGAAGATCAAATCACTTGTTTTATGTTAAAAATCCATAGATAAAGCTTTTAGTAACTTCAATTCATCAATAATAACCAATATCAGTTCTCAAATTAGATCCAAACTTCATAAAAGTCAACTGGTATCTGGTTTTCAAAAAGTCAAAAATGTCAAAAACATGGATTTGAGCAGAACTTGCAGCAGTTGAACAGATCTTATTAAAGCTTTTCAAGGTCTGAATTTTTGTCTATAAGTAGTTTACTTGGTTGTCTTTAAGACCTCATATCCACTTTTAGCTTAAGCCCTCTGGTTGAGCTTGTGCATAAGCTCAAAACAGGCCTCAGTTGCCCTGCTCACTGTCTCAGATCATACTGAGATTTTCTCAGTTATTGCATCAGTTGCACAGTGCTCAAAAGAGCTCACCATGGTCTGAATTTTTGTGCATCTGGTCTCAACCAGGTCTAGTCCAGGTTCCAATTCATAGTTTTCATTTTTAGCTTATATTCAAGCTTGTGCTTGTGTCCCAAGTTGGTACTCAGAACTGATTTTAGCTCAAACACTCAAAACATCAATTCTGTTCTAAATTGCTAATCAGAGGTTCAAGCCTGTTGATTTTCATTGCATTTTGGTCATTGTAGCATATTTTGGCTTCTGTAATCATTGGGTAGCTTTTGGTGAGCTTTTGGCTTATTATGTGCTTATTTTAATAAGCATTAGCATAGCAGTTTCATTTTCTTCCACATAACACCATGTTTTTCTATTTTTTCTAGATTCCTAATATTATTTTAGACTTTTCCTGAAATTTTCAGATTTTTCTAAGTAGTTTTGCTATTTTTCTCAATTTAAATTAGTTTTTAATCATTTTTAAATAGCTTTTAATATAAAAAATTAAGAAAAGGTTCAAAAAAATAATTTTTCAATTTTATTAAGTTTAGATAAATATAAAAAGTAAAAAAAGTAATTTTCCATATTTTTCATAGTTTATTTTGTAATTTTTAGCAATTTAAGTAGTTTTTAATAGTTTAAAATTCCTAGAAAATAGAAAAATAATCAGAAAAATATAAAAATAGTTTTGAAAATTCTAGTTTGATATTTTAGACTTTTCCATTTCATAATTTTATTTTTCTAGCTTTGTTTCCTAATTTCTTGTATTTTAGGTAATTATTAAATAGTTAAAATTAGTTTTTAATTAATAATAATTAGATAATTAGTTATAAAAATAATTTTCTTTTTCTATAATTTTTCTTATATCATTAGGTTTGTAAAAATGTATTTTTCATATTTTTAGGATTTATATTTGGGTAAGTTTCACGTTTTTGTTTGTACGTCACGTAGTTTTTAATTAAGTTTTATTAAAACAAAAAAGAACAAAAACATTAGTTTAAAAATAGTGATAGCATTTATTTAATAGATTTTATCTTTTTAATCTTCTTTAATTTGCATTTAAGCCGTTGTAATTTGTTGGCTATTTCTGTAGTTATAATCATAAATCAAATCTCTGTATCCATTCAAATCTTCTCGATCACTAAACGTTTGACTATTCTCGCACGGCTCGTTGGGACTTAACGACCTGGGGAAACACTATACTCTCCTGGACTTCATTGCATTTGTGCTTAAACTGTTTAAGGTTCTTACGGTCAGCCATTCACAAGTGGCTGGTTTGTGTGAGAAAACTTGACGGTTTTGCGCGAATCAGGGACATAATAACGTATATACTACACATACGTGTTCAAATATTGATAGTGTAACCATAATGTCCAAAATATAATATACATGCAAAGTATATTTTACAATGAACAAGGATGATATTACGTAGTGGTTATGCATGTGAAACCATAATGTCCAAAATATTATATACATGCAAAATATATTTTACAATGAACAAGGATGATCATGCATGTGAACCTGCGAGTTGCTAAATAAAATGATTTCTAGAAGAAGCATTAAATGATCCCAATTAAGCTAGTTGCTCAAGTTGGAAATATTTGGATAATGTCAGATGGAAATATTCGGATAATGTCAGAGGATATGGCAGTAGATCGAATATGAGATATATTTTTCTTATCCGATCCCAAGGTATGATTCGATTACTCGCCTATAAAAGGGAGGCTGGTAAATTCTTAAAACACACAACAAAGTACAATTGCCTAACTCTCTTCCAATAATAAATGCTTTTTATTATGATATCATTATCTGACTTGAGCGTCGGAGCATAATCCCGGGGCAAAACCCCGGGATAAGTTCTAACGTGGCTTTTCTTTCTTGAGTGATACAGATAGCAAGGTTCGCCAGTTCAGCATCACAGACCCCACTTACGGACCTGCTAATTTTGGTATCATCATAACCCAAGCAGCATAAGCCACAAATCTATGAAACCAAGCTCGGGGAGCCTGTTTAAGCCCATACAAAGAGCGTTGTAAGAGACAAACATGATCAGGATGTCGCGGATCCCAAAAACCAGCAGGCTGATGCATATAAGCAGTCTCCGATAACGAACCATGTAAAAAACCACTATTGACATCTAGCTGATGAATAGGCCAATGTCGAGAAAAGGCTAGACTAAGCACCGTACGAATGGTAGCCGGCTTAACCACCAGGCTAAAAGTCTCATCCACATCAATACCTGCAATTTGAGTACTACCATTCGCAACAAGGCGAGCCTTGTAACGATTAAGACTACCATCTGCATTATATTTGTGCCGAAACAACCACATAGAACGAACAATGTTCGCGTCTCGTGGCCGAGGCACAAGAACCCAAGTATTATTTTTAATTAAGGCATTATATTCATCATGCATAGCACTAGACCAATTAGGATCGTTAAACGCATGGTTGTAGGACTTAGGAATAGGGAAGATGGTGGACACATTGAAAGTAAAGCATTGTGTGGGACGATTGGTACCGACACGAAAGCGAGTGACCCTGGGGTGAGTTGAGACGGGATTGGGGTTCGGAAGAGGTGTGGTAATGGCAGTTGGTGCATTGACAGTGGGTTGTGGTTCGTTATTTGCATTGGGCTGCGGTGGTAAGGGTGGGTCATGGTTAGGAAGTTGGGAGGTTGTGGATGATGGGTTGTGTATGATAGGTGCTCGGCTGGGACTATTGATGGTGAAGGTGGGTTGGTTGGAATAGTGGATGAAACCACTGGAGGTGTATATGAGACAGTTGGTGTAGTGAGAATATGTTGTTGTATGATGTTAGGGGATGTGTCTAGAAAGGTGTAAGATGGTGGATTATTTGGAGTCATAGACCCGTAGGGAAAGACTGTTTCATCAAAAGTCACATGACGAGAAAGTATAATTTTATTTGTGTTCAAATCAAGGCACCGATATCCTTGATGATTGGTCGGATATCCAAGAAAAATAGATGGAGTGGCATGTGGTTCAAGTTTGTGGTTGGTGTGAAGATGTGGGTAGCAAAGACAACCAAAAATATGTAGATCCGCATAATTAAGTGTTGTTTTAAATAGGCGGGTGTGAGGAATCTCATTATGAATGGTTGTGGAGGGTAAAATGTTTAAGAGATTGGCGGCCATGTGGAGAGCTTCAACCCAAAAGTTGGCGGTAGGTGTGCTTGAAACAAGAGGATTCGGATAAGGTTGCTGATGGTACGGATCATTCGCTCAGATTTTCCATTTTGTTGTGACGTTTTTAGGCAAGAGAAACGAACGGTTCTACCATTAGTGGCAAATAATTTGGTGTAAGGCATTATTGTCAAACTCACCCCCATGATTACATTGCAGAGATTTAATGTCACATTTAAAATGATTCTTAACATAAGCACGGAAATGAATAAATTTAGATAACGCATCAGATTTATTTCTTAAAGGATACACCCACAAGTAATGCAAAAAATGATCAAGGAACAAAACATAGTACTTAATACCCGAAAGACTCGGAAGTGGAGAAGTCCATAAGTCTGAATGAACAATATCAAAAGGAGACTTAACAATTGTCTCAGAAAGCGAAAAAGGAAGTCTCACGTACTTGCCAAGCTGACAAGCATGACAAAATACTGGAGACTTAGTTTTATTACATGAAATGAAATTATTAGAGACTAAAGAACGTAACACGTCACTTCCAGGATAACCAAGTCGTTGGTGCCACGTTTGCTGACTGACAAGAAGGGCTTTAGGGGTAGACGGGAATGTGACGGGATAGAGATCACCCGTACTATCACAGCGGAGTAGAATTTGACGGGTCCAATAATCCTTCACAGAAAAACCAAACTCGTCAAACTCAATAGTGCATTTATTATCGCGAACAAAATGTTGGACCGAAATTAAATTCTTTACGATGTTAGGTGTAATAAGTACATTATTTAAGTGAAGGGTTCGGTGAGGTGTGATCAAAGTGCTATGGCCCGAGTTGGTAATGGGAATCGATTTCCCGTCACCAACTTGAACAGATGGATAAATACAAGAATTAAAAATAGTACTAAGGTTAGTAGTAGAGGAGTTAAGATGAGCGGACGCACCAGTATCCATGTTCCAATTCGGATCCAACTGATCCTGAAGTGTCATGGGCTAAAAGCTTGAGGTAGAAGCGTAGCTTGACCAGGAGGTGCGGGTGAGGTAACCGAGCCTTGAACTGCAGCAGCTTACAAGGCCTGTTGTTGAGGAGTGAGGGTCACCTGTTGGGCTTGTGGTGCGAATCCAGGTGGTAACGCTGGCCTGGAGCCCAACAAAGAAGTAGCTTGGACATGCGTGTGACCCAAAGGAGTATTCAAACCATATCGGGCTAGTAGTTGGTTTTGGGCCTAAAGTAAAGCCAACAACTGTTGTTGGCCCATTAAGTGGAGTCCACCAGCACCTAAACTAGTAGCAACATTCTGTGGTGAAAAGTTTAAACGTGAATTATTTTGTGTCCCATTAAGTTACCAGTAGAAGTAGAAGTAGTTACACGATTGGAGTCGTGTATGTATCTACAATTCTCACCCCATCGACAAAAACCGCGACCATAGTTTCGACATACCTCGTTCTTGTTGGTGTTACGAGGGTCACGATCCCTGTTTCTTCTAGTTTATTGTCCACGATTTTGTGACACGGATAACAAAGCTTGTGGTGCACTTGACGTGGTGTTTGTGGACATAGTGGGCTGCTTACACCGAAGGCGCATTTCTTCAATTGTAACCATGGACCGCATGGTAGTAAGAGTAGGAAAGGGATCCTTGTGAGTGATGATTTGGGCAAGGCTGCCAAATTTTTTGCTTAAACCATTTATGGCATAGGTAACCACATCGTCTTCACTGATGTCAGAAGCGAGATCATTGAGCAAGGTGATGATGGAATCGATTTTGGAGAAGTATTCTTCAGCACTTTGTTCTCCCATTTGTAGCATACGTAATTCGCCTTTTAAAGCGACCGTTCGTGTGCATTTGTTGTCTTGAAAGAGGGTCTCGACTTGTTGCCATGCATAGAGAGCCGTTTTAGGGTTGAGTTTGATGAACCTTCATTGAAGAGAAGGGGACAATGTAAGAATGATCCACGACTTGACAATAGAGTCAGCCGTGAGCCACTCTTCTGTTGGTGGTGTCGTTGTAGAAGCATCTTCCTTTGATCCTTCGATGTGCTTTAGGACTCCGAAGTTGCTGCAGTGTATTTTGAAAAAGTAGCACCATGATGAGTAGTTTAATTCATTAAGATCGAGTTTGACCGGTATTAGGTTGTTGATGTTGTGCACTGCATAAAGCTTTTCAACAAGTGTGAGAGTGGGAGGTGGTGGTGGTGGGTTGTTGTTGGTCATGGTGGGGATGACTGTTAAGTCTTTTGAAGGAGAGGTAGAGAAGAAAAGCCAACTGTTAAGGCGGCAAGGCTGATTTTGTTAGGATCGTTTCAGGGAAACCAAGCCTAATACCATGAAAGCGTGTGTTGTATTGTCTTGTATGTTACATCCCAACAATACATGTGAAATAAATAGATTACAAAGCTTGTCCTATTTAGAGTAAATGCAATTACCTTTTAATGTATAGCCTATCAATTACTAATCGCTATTAATGTGGAGCCTATCTACACTTTTAATGTTGAGCCAATCTACACCTAATCACATCTTCAATCAAGGATACATCCCACAAATGTACAGCTAACATCAACATCCTTAATCACATGCATGTATGTTTCTACCTATCATATCATAAGTTCATGATATCAATCTACCTAGGTTGCCAAGTCCAACATGAACACAGATTATATTATATTTATAATTTTCAGCCAATCAAGACTAACTAATAAAAATCAAAACTGTGAGGAGAAGTAGGCCACAAGGGTGATATTTGATCACTTATTTTGCACCATATTTCAGGCTCCTCCTGGTCCACCTTAGAATTTGTTTGATACTTGTTTTGGTCAATCTGTTGACTAGTGGCTGTTGTTGTAGTATCTGCAAATGGGTCTGCTTTCTCTAATCCAAGTTCATCTTCTAACATTCTCACCCAGTACTCGACAGCTTCCATCGTCTCATGACCTAATTTCCACGATCCGTCATCTACATCTTCATGATCGTTATCAAGGTTAATTGGATGAGGTGGCTCGAGCATGCTCCAAAACTCATCCTCAGGAGATTCTAAACTAGGAATTTCAATATTGATGTTGTTAATAGTTATTTCTTCATTATGAGAAGGGGGGTTATTTATATTGCAGTAGTTAATGTAAGCGTTATAATCTTGGGATGAGTTGCTAGATACTGTTGAACTAGACGGCGTTAATGGATGATCTATTATTTCTTGAACCAATATTGGACCTGTAGCAGTAACAATCATTTTTGGATTTTCTACTACAGACGCTTGCTTCTGATCATGAGAGGACGATATTCCTTGATTTGTAAGCTCCTCATTGTTGCTGTTTGGATCGCTATCTGAGATCTTGGACGATGAGGAATTAGGTGCATCATCAATAGTATTGATATTCATTGCGAGTCGTTGTAGGGACATTTTCTTCAAATGTGTATTCCATACGTTCTTGATCTCATTGTCTGTTCGTCCAGGTAGATGAGATGCAATTTTAGACCACCTGCATACCACACGGAATATCATTACAAGTAAGTAAAAGACAACTGATAATTCTAACTATATAAATTATACGTACGTCGACCATGAGTATTACATTGTTGGCATGGATAGTTGCTACATATTTTTGTTTAAAATCATGAGTAGTAGTATCTAGCTATACATAAAATTTAAATACTAGGATGCAAAATTAAGGTAGATTGATTACTTGTTTCCAAAGGTGGCATGAAGACGAATGATGGACTGTTCTTCTTGTGGAGTGAAATTTCCCCGCTTGAGGTCAGGTCTTAGGTAATTTATCCATCTCAGACGACAACTTTTTCCACATCTTAGCAAACCTTACACATCCAAAGTTAATTAGCCCAACAACATTTTTATACTAGAAGAGATTATAGTGAAACACTTGAAGGGAAGATGATAGATACCAGCTTGTTTAGGGAGGGAACGCCAGTTAGGATGGCCGTGTTTCTGAATGAAAGTAACGAGTTTAATGTCCTCAGAGGGACTCCAGGGTCCTCTCTTCACCTTACTCTTGTCGCAACATGGCATTCGACCTCCTCCCATCTTCTTTATTAATTTTGTTTTTTTGAACTACAAATGTTACTGAAAATGCTGTATGGCTATATATATATAATTCTATATATGCATGCTCACTTTGTTCTCATTCAGCTCCATATATATACACATAGCTTAGCCAGTCTCTATCTGTATTGGATTGGATTATGGCCAACTTAAGGGTCCCACCCCTGCATGTTTTTCTTTTCTTTTCTTTTCGTTTATAGACCAAGTAATTATTACTTGGTAATACTTTCTGTAATATATAATAATACTCCATATATTGTTTTTGTAAAACATCTTTCAATATGATGATATGCAAATGAAAATCGATCATTTCTGTTTATGGTGTGCACAAACCATCATGAGCCGGTGGGCAAATATACATATATATTTCTTTGAGTAAATTACATAGTCACTATGGTTTGTCCATTTTTTCACATTTAGTCACTGAACTTTTTTTTTGACATACATGGTCACTGAAGTTTCAAATCATAAATTGAAACCTTAATGACTGGATCTGTAACGATTCGAAACCTTAATGACTGACCTTGTCAAAAAAGAAGTTCAGTGACTAAATGTGAAAAAATGGACAAACCACAATGACCATTTATGTAATTTACTCTATTTCTTTATATATTCAGCAAAACTGCATATATAGAACTAGTATATAATAGACAATTATCGTATGTTTTGTGCTTCTCGTAGTCTCCAATTAAGCTCGTGATTAATAAGGTTATTGGATCCGATATGCTTCATTTTTAAAGTCCATGCATGCGGTTCTGTCGCAAACTTATAGTTATAATCTTTTTGACAAGAGTTTAGCAAGTATATCTGTAGTTATTCAGTTACATGGTTGTTGGTGAACCTAATTAATGTTTTTACAAAAATTGTATGTTCATCTGAAGAAGCAATGTATAAAAAAAGGTGATACAGGAATGGGTTGACAAAAAGGGCAAGAATTTGTAGTCGTCACCAGTGATCTAAAGCTGGCCCGCCCAACAACATTGAATCTTTGATGGCTGGGGCCTGTTTATTAAACTGTCTTAATCTACTGAATCAAACACTTGTATCTTAGTATTTTTAAAAATAACACGATATGATATGATGATCCAAATTAAAGAATAGCAACACAAGATAATATAATGTGGTTCACCGCACGTTTAGGATGATCCTGCGCGCTATGTCCACGACAAAACTAAAATGATCCATCGACATGCATATATATAAGCAACTGATCCTACAAGTAAACCCAATGCCCATATCCTCATACTCCTCCAGTTGTCCTTCATTTCGAGAACCTTCAGTTTTCACAAATTTAAACATACTTAATTAAGGTATACATAAGGATTTTGAAAAGGCCCTCATTAATTACCATGCGACTAATAACAAAGAAAAATACTCTATAAAACATTGAAAAGATATGATGTTATTGGTCATATATATATCCAAAGTCTACGTTAGGGGAGCCAACATATTGAAAACCTGTTACCATTTTGACACCTACCTTTTGACATTTTCATCACTAACAATACAAATTAAGCAAAACATATCAAATTAAGCCAAACAGTACTCCTAGCACTCTGCACTCCTATAACCAAACACAAATTTTAGCTAATTAAGACACCTAGCTAAGACAACACCTCGAAGAACTGTCCGCCGTACGCCCGTACATGTTTGAAAGTAAGCTAACTAAGTCCTTTTATTCTTATAATTAGATTCAGAGAAGCAGATATGCATATATCGTCAAACGAGAAATTAACTTGTGTCCTATGCAAATTTTCCAAGCAAGACCCTAGCTCCAGCACAACTTAAGATTTACTGTCTTTGATAGACTGAAATTTTCATTGCTTTCTTGTGAATGTTATTTAGTGATCGAACGAACACTTTTTCTTATCAGGTGAGATTAAAAGTCAACATACAGATATGGTTTTCATTTATCAAATAAATGCTTGGAGCTACATCAAATCATTCAAATGCATGATTTGAATGATATAGAGTATAGATTAGATTAACCTCAGTGTATGTTGTTGATTGTATGAATGCTTATTTGTTTAGCCTCATTAATTCATCATGGGGGATGTCCATGAGTGTAAATGAGTGTCTACTACTCTTTTTGTGATTAATAATATTTCTTCTTTAAAAAAAAAAAAAAAAAAAAATTGCATGTACCCATAACTACTAACAAGTGCTAAAAATCTACAATTTGTCGTCATTTGTTTGGTAGATTTTGAAATAAAAAGACACTTGTGGTTTCAACATCATAAGTCAAACTAAGTTGAGTTAATTAGTTGCAGCATCAGATTGATTACACGTACTAGTATGTTTTTTCTATATGAATACTAGAGTGACGATTGTTTTTAAGTCATGCATGTTACATGCCTTTGTTCAGAATTAAGTGTATATGGGATGTCCGTTGACTTTTGGTTAAATAAAAGACTAAGCATGAATCTTATCGATCACCCTAACTCTGCATGCATATACTCAACTTCACTAAACAAAACACCAGTTGGTGCATGTAAAAATGCTACATCATATCATTTCCATGGCGATCGCTACTTAATTAGTTTGATGCAACTAGACATTCTTAATGATTTTAATGTACATCGATGCTACTGTACGTAGTATGTACTCAGTCTGGTTTCATGTATCGCTTGTTTAAATGTAACATATGCAAATTAGTTATCCGCACACATATATAGATACTTAATGTCAAGCATCACCGTACGTCTAGCTAGCTAGTTAGTATACTTGCCATCCTAGCTAACTGCATGCACAAGTCCTCATCATGAGGAAGTATATGCATATGATACTCCCTTGTTACAGTGACCACTCAAACCAACAACTAACAATAGCTCCACCTGAACAATAAGCTTTTACGGAGGTCTAATTATAAATGCCGAAGTGTGAACAAGAGAATTTCAGTTATTGCTTAATTATCCTGTCTATCTTTTAACAAAGTACGTGCTAACAAGTGTATATCATAATATTGAGATGTTTAGCAACTTATTTGATCAAAATACATATAATAACATGAGAATACTAAATCAATCAGGTCTTAATAAGAGCTCTAATCCAAGCTATATTTACATCATCGTCTTCTTTTGTGTCGATGTCAAATGGGTCAGCAAGGGTGGTTTTCTTTTGTCTCAATTCTAAGTCTAGCCACCCAAGACATCGTCGATTCTGACAGGTATTCAAAGGATATATTGGACCTAAGCAGGCTTTATCCATTAGCATCCAGACAAAAACATGATTTGTAAGCAAGTATGCCATTATTGTCTGATCATTGCAGATATGTGTACGTGATCAAAACTGGAGGATGAGTTTATTTATTTTATTGTAGATAGATATATTCATTACAAGTGGGTGGATATTGTGGGCATCAATGGTGAGGTCCCATCGGCTGCGCTTTCTTAATCTCACAGATGAAGTGATGCAGGGGATGGATATTTCTGTTGTTGTCTTTGTTGTTTTTATGAAAATCTTCGGACATTCAGAAACTTATAGACTCAGAATTGCATTTTACTATTTCAGTCTTTTCATGATATGCTTGTCTTACATCAGGGTTTAGCCAAAATGAAGATACGCAGAGGTCTTTATTGTTGTCCCAATATGAGTCGAAAAGTGAATTGCAAATAAAACTGAATAACTATATTCCGTCTAGCGTTTACAACGCGTATATGTGCATGTATATATAGGTTCCAACCGGTACGATTGAAACATCATGTCTGTTCGGTTTTGTAACCGACAAATAACTACCATAACCGTATTTCGGTTATTTAACTAACTTAACCGCTTGTAACTACTTTTAACCGCCAAACGGTTATTAACTATCTAACGTACAAGTTTGGTCCTTGACGTTTTGATATACGGAGCAATGTCAAGATTATTAGCTCACATTCTCCTCCTTAATCTTGATCGTTGCTTCGTCCTAAGTCTTGAACTCCGAGCATTTGTCGCATAGTCACGAACTTTAGTCTTGGTAAAGCTTTCGTTAGAATATCTGCTCTTCGTAATTCTCCACTGACGTGTTCCACATTGATGTGTCCATTCTCTACGCATTCCCGAATGAAATGATAGCGAATGTCGATGTGCTTGCTTCTTCCATTTCTCTTCCCAACCAGTTAATTCACCAAGTAGTCGTTTTAACCATAAGGCTTGACATGTTGCTCCAGTAGCTGCCATGAATTATGATTCACATGATGAGAGCGCTATTGTTGGTTGCTTCTGAGTACACCAAGTAGTAGGTGATTCTCCAAAATAAAATACTATCCCAGTAGTTCCTTTTCCTTGATTGGTATTGCTTCCATAACTACTGTCGCTGTAACCTATAATCTTGCAGCCGCCTTCTTTCTTGTATACTATGCCATGCTCTTTTGTTCCTATGATATATCGGATTACTTGCTTCACTGCCTTCAGGTGATGATCCTTCGGGTCTTGCATAAATCTGCTGAGTAGTCTGACTGAGTAACTAAGATCTGGTCTTGTATGTAGTAAGTACCTGAGACTTCCAATTAAACTTCGGTAATAAGTTGTGTCAACTTAGTTTCCATCTTCCGCCTTGACCAACTTAGTACCGGGATCCATTGGTATCTTCATATCATTACTGTCTGTCATACTTATTTCTTTCAATATCTTATTAATGTAACCTGTTTGCTTGATTGTAATCTCTCCTCCTGTCTGAGTAACTTCTATCCTGAGGTAATAAGCTAACAATCCAAAGTCACTCATTTCAAATTTGTCTTTCATCTGGGATTTAAATAAGTCGATTTCTTTGGAGAGCCTGTGATTATCAAGTCATCTACGTATACTCCAACTATAAGTGTAGAAGTCTTGCTTCTCTTTGTGTAAAGTGCTTGTTCGAGATTACATTTCTTGAAGTCTAATGACTTCAATGTTTGATCAAGTTTCACATTCCAAGCTCGTGGTGCTTGTCTTAAGCCATATAATGCCTTCGTGAGCTTGTAAACTTTTCTTGAATTTTCTTGTTGTATAAAATCTTCAGGTTGTGTAACGTAGACTTCTTCCTTCAAATCTCCATGTAAAAATGTTGATTTGACATCTAGGTGATGTACTTGCCATCCATGATATGCTGTTAGTGCTAAAATCAAACGAATTGTCTCGATGCATGCAACTGGCGCATATACTTCATCGAAGTCTATTCCTTGTTCTTGTACATAACGTTTTGCTACTAAGCGTGCCTTGTATTTGATGATTTCTCCTTTTGGATCTCTCTTGGTCTTGAAGACCCATTTAAGTCCTATTGCCTTTTGATTTGCAGGCAAAGTAGTAAGAGTCCATGTGTTGTTCTTGTTTATTGAATCTAGTTCAATTTCTGTGGCCTCGATCCATTTCTTATCAGTTGAAGCCTCCTTGTAGTTACGTAGTTCTTCTTCTGTAAATAGTAGACTTTGAGGTTCAACTCTACGTGCATACTTATATATTTCCGTTAAGTCCTTGAGACCTTGTACTGGTGTGTCATCAAATATATCTTCTGAGTTCTTGATTGAACTAATAGTAGCTTATTCTTCCTCTTTTGAGTGTGGGTTATAAAGTTCACGTAATAAATTACGTAACCAGCAGGACTCTGCAACAGCATTGGCAACACCTCTGTACTCAGCTTCAGCACTGGAATGGGAAAGCGTAAACTGACGCTTAGAGGACCAAGATAAAAGATTGTTGCCAAGAAAGACACAATATCCTAAAGTTGACCGGTGCGTAGTCGAACAACTAACCCAATCGGCATCTGAGTAAGCAATCAAAGATGATGTTGTAGAGGAATAAAATTGTAGCCCATGAGTCAATGTACCCCGAACATATTGTAATATCCGTTTGAGAGCCGATAAGTGAGGCTCCCGAGGATCATGCATAAAAGGCAAACCTGTTGAACAGCATAAGAGATATCCGGCCTAGTGAAAGTAAGATACTGAAGAGCACCTGCAAGACTGCGATACAATGTAGGGTCAGAAACCGGATCACCGTCAGCAGCCAGCCTAGAATCCGTGTCAATTGGAGTACGACATGGATTACAAGAAAGCATGCCAGCACGCTCAAGTACTTCAGTAGCATATTTCTGTTGAGATATAAACAACCCTGAAGAGTTACGAGTCACAGAAATGCCCAAAAAATAATTTAGTGAGCCGAGATCAGTCATAGAGAATTCCTGATGTAGAGAACTAATAACCCGCTGAAGAAAAGCTGCAGAGGATGCAGTCAGTACAATATCATCCACATATAAAAGTAAGTAAGCTGTATCAGTCCCTTGTCTGTAGATGAATAAAGAAGAGTCACAACGACTATGATGAAAACCAACCCGAGCAGCATAAGCCACAAATTTATGAAACCAAGCCCAAGGAGCCTGTTTAAGCCCATATAAAGAGCGTTGTAAGAGACAAACATGATAAGGATGTCACGGATCCTGAAAACCAGCAGGCTGATCCATATAAACAGTCTCCGATAATGAACCATGTAAAAAAACATTCTTGACATCTAGCTGATGAATAGGCCAATGTCGAGAAATGGCTAGAGTAAGCACCGTACAAATGGTAGCCGGCTTAACCACCGGGCTAAAAGTCTCATCCACATCAATACCTGCAATTTGAGTACTACCATTCGCAACAAGGCGAGCCTTGTAACGATTAAGACTATCATCTGCATTATATTTGTGCTGAAACAACCATATAGAACGAACAATGTTTGCGTCTCGTGGCCGAGGCACAAGAACCCAAGTATTATTTTTAATTAAGGCATTATATTCATCATCCATAGCACTAGACCAATTAGGATCGTTAAACGCATAGTTGTAGGACTTAGGAATAGGGGAGATGGTGGACACATTGAAAGTAAAGCGTTGTGTGGGACGATTGGTACCGACACGAAAGCGAGTGACCATGAGGTGAGTTAAGACGGGATTGGGGTTCGGAAGAGGTGTGGTAATGGCAGTTGGTGCATTGACAGTGGGTTGTGGTTCGTTATTTGCATTGGGCTGCGGTGGTAAGGGTGGGTCGTGGTTAGGAAGTTGGGAGGTTGTGGATGATGGGTTGTGTATGATAGGTGTTTGGTTAGGACTATTGATTGGTGAAGGTGGGTTGGTTGGATTAGTGGATGAAACCACTGGAGGTGTATATGAAACAGTTGGTGTAGTGAGAATATGTTATTGTATGATGTTAGGGGATGTGTCTAGAAAGGTGTAAGATGGCGGAGTATTTGGGGTCATAGACCCGTAGGGAAAGACTGTTTCATCAAAATTCACATGACGAGAAAGTATATTTTTATTGGTGTTCAAATCAAGGCACCGATATCCTCGATTATTGGTCGGATATCCAAGAAAAATGGATGATGTTGGGTTTTAGGTTCCTTGTATGATGAATTACTTTAAGTGATGGAACCGCGGACAAGCTTGAAGATAACCACGGACAGAAGAAGAGTAACCACTGATGATGATAACCGCGGCTAGTAGTATGAAGTAACTGCTGATAGTATTGTAAGCACTGCTAGTTATATAGTGTCGGTTAGTTTATTGTATCAGATAAATATGGAAAAGATATTTATCTTGTAGGTTACGTATTGTATATTGTATAGGACTCCTTAACCTATAAAAGGAGGTCCTAGGCTAGGTTAGATATGTGTGTTAGATATCTAAAGTCGTTTTCACTTCAAGGTTGCAAAACCCTAATACTGTAAGAGTATTCGTATTAATAAATAATATTGAGGTGTTGAAAGTTAATTGTTTTTCTTCTTAAGATCAAGTGTTAAATTCCGCATAATACTTGATAAGTTCTTTGTTTAAGTCAGTTTCTATATTAGATCGTTTGCTCAACTGGGATCAACAGATGAAGTGGCCCGTAGTTCAAGTTTGTGGTTGGTGTGAAGATGTGGGTAGCAAAGACAACCAAAAATACATAGATCCGCATAATAAGGTGTTGTTTTAAATAGGCGGGTGTGAGGAATCTCATTATGAATGGCTGTGGAGGGTAAAATGTTTAAGAGATGGGCGGCCATGTGGAGAGCTTCAACCCAGAAAGTTGGCGGTAGGTGTGCTTGAAACAAGAGGATTCGGATAAGGTTGTTGATGGTACGGATCATTCACTCAGATTTGCCATTTTGTTGTGATGTTTTTGGGAAAGAGAAATGAACGGTTATACCATTAGTGGCAAATAATTGGTATAAGGCATTATTGTCAAACTCACCCCCATGATCACATTGCAAAGATTTAATGTCACAGTTAAAATGATTCTTAACATAAGCACGGAAATGAATAAATTTAGATAACGCATCAGATTTATTTCTTAAAGGATACACCCACAAGTAATGCGAAAAATGATCAAGGAACAAAACATAGTACTTAATACCCGGAAGACTCGGAAGTGGAGAAGTCCATAAGTCTGAATGAACAATATCAAAAGGAGACTTAACAATTGTCTCAGAAAGCGAAAAAGGAAGTCTCACGTGCTTGCCAAGCTGACAAGCATGACAAAGTACGAGAGACTTAGTTTTATTACATGAAATGAAATTATTAGAGACTAAAGAACGTAACACGTCACTTCAAGGATGACCAAGTCGTTGGTGCCACGTTTGCTGACTGACAAGAAGGGCTTTAGGGGTAGACGAGAATGTGATGGGATAGAGATCACCCGTGCTATCACAGCGGAGTAGAATTTGACGGGTCCAATAATCCTTCACAGAAAAACCAAACTCGTCAAACTCAATAGTGCATTTATTATCGCGAACAAACTGTCGGACCGAAATTAAATTCTTTATGGTGTTAGGTGTAATAAGTACATTATTTAAGTGAAGGGTTCGGTGAGGTGTGATCAAAGTGCTATGGCCCGAGTTGGTAACGGGACTCGATTTCCCGTCACCAACTTGAACAGATGGATAAATACAAGAATTAAAAATAGTACTAAGGTTAGTAGCAAAGGAGTTAACATGAGAGGACGCACCAGTATCCATGTTCCAATTCAGATCCGACTGATCCTGAAGTGTCATGGTGCTAAAAGCTTGAGGTAGAAGCGTAGCTTGAGCAGGAGGTGCGGGTGAGGTAACCGAGGCTTGAACTGCAGCAGCGTACAAAGCCTGTTGTTGAGGAGTGAGGGTCACCTGTTGGGCTTGTGGTGTAAATCCGGGAGGTAACGCGGGCCTGGAGCCCAACAAAGAAGTAGCTTGGACATGCGTGTGACCCAAAGGAGTATTCAAACCATATTGGGCTAGTAGTTGGTTTTGGGCCTGAAGTAAAGCCAACAACTGCTGTTGGCCCATTAAGTGGAGTCCACCAGCACCTAAACCAGTAGCAACATTCTGTGGTGAAAAGTTCGAGCGTGAATTGTTTTGTGTCCCATTAGTGCGTGAGTTACCGGTAGAAGTAGAAGCAGTTACACGATTGGAGTTGTGTATGTATCTACAATTCGCACCCCATCGACAAAAACCGCGACCATAGTTTCAACATACCTCGGTCTTATTGGTGTTACTAGGGTCACGATCCCTGTTGCTTCTAGTTTCTTGTCCACGATTTTGTGACACGGATAACAAAGCTTGTGGTGCACTTGACGTGGTGTTTGTCGACATAGTGGGCTGCTTAGACCGAAGGCGCATTTCTTCAGTTGTAACCATGGAACGCATGGTAGTAAGAGAAGGAAAGGGATCCCTGTGAGCGATGATTTGGGCAAGGCTGCCAAATTTTTCGCTTAAACCATTTATGGCATAGCTAACCACATCGTCTTCACTGATATCAGAAGCGAGATCATTGAGCAAGGTGATGATGGAGTCGATTTTGGACAAGTATTCTTTAGCACTTTGTTCTCCCATTTGTAGCATACGTAATTCGCCTTTTAAAGCGACCGTTCGTGTGCGTTTGTTGTCTTGAAAGAGGGTCTCGACTTGTTGCCATGCATCGAGAGCCGTTTTAGGATTGAGTTTGATGAAACTTCGTTGAAGGGAAGGGGACAATATAAGAATGATCCACGACTTGACAATGGAGTCAGCCGTGAGCCACTCTTCTGTCGGTGGTGTTGTTGTAGAAGCAGCTTCCTTTGATCCTTCGATGTGCTTTAGGACTCTGAAGTTGCTGCAGTGGATTTTGAAAAAGTAGCACCATGATGAGTAGTTTAATCCATCAAGATCGAGTTTGACCGGTATTAGGTTGTTGATGTTGTGCACCGCATAAAGCTTTTCAACAAGTGTGAGAGCGGGAGGTGGTGGTGGTGGGTTGCTGTTGGTCATGGTGGGGATGACTGTTAAGTCTTTTGAAGGAGAGGTAGAGAAGAAAAGTCGACTGTTAAGGCGGAAAGGCTGATTTTGTAAGGATCGTTTCAGGGAAACCAAGCCTGATACCATGAAAGCTTGTGTTGTATTGTCTTGTATGTTACATCCCAACAATACATGTGAAATAAATAGATTACAAAGCTTGTCCTATTTAGGGTAAATGCAATTACCTTTTAATGTATAGCCTATCAATTACTAATCACTATTAATGTGGAGCCTATCTACACTTTTAATGTTGAGCCAATCTACACCTAATCACATCTTCAATCAAGGATACATCCCACAAATGTACAGCTAACACCAACATCCTTAATCACATGCATATATGTTTCTACCTATCATATCATAAGTTCATGATATCAATCTACCTAGGTTGCCAAGTCCAACATGAACACATATTATATTATATTTATAATTTCCAGCCAATCAAGACTAACTAATAAAAATCAAAACTGTGAGGTGAAGTAGGCCACAAGGGTGATATTTGATCACTTATTTTGCACCATATTTCTGGCTCCTCCTGGTCCACCTTAGAATTTGTTTGATACTTGTTTTGGTCAATCTGTTGACTAGTGGTTGTTGTTTTAGTATCTGCAAATGGATCTGCTTTCTCTAATCCAAGTTCATCTTCTAACATTCTCACCCAGTACTCGACAGCTTCCATGGTCTCATGGCCTAATTTCCACGATCCATCATCTACATCTTCATGATCATGATCAAGGTTAATTGGTTGAGGTGGCTCGAGCATGCTCCAAAAATCATCCTCAGGAGATTCTAAACTAGGAATTTCAATATTGATGTTGTTAATAGTTATTTCTTCATTATGAGAAGGGGGGTTATTTATATTGCAGTAGTTAATGTAAGCGTTATAATCTTGGGATGAGTTGCTAGATACTGTTGAACTAGACGGCGTTAATGAATGATCTATTA
Source organism: Chrysanthemum seticuspe (assembly GCA_019973895.1). Lineage (NCBI taxonomy): Eukaryota > Viridiplantae > Streptophyta > Magnoliopsida > Asterales > Asteraceae > Chrysanthemum > Chrysanthemum seticuspe. Next base: position 580,491 of record BPTQ01000006.1, on the reverse strand, counting down.
TTTCTTGAACCAATATTGGACCTGTAGTAGTAACAATCGTTTTTGGATTTTCTACTACAGACGCTTGATTCTGATCATGAGAGGACGATATTCCTTGAGTTGTAAGCTCCTCATTGTTGCTGTTTGGATCGCTATCTGAGATCTTGGACGATGAGGAATTAGGTGCATCATCAATAGTATTGATATTCATTGCGAGTCGTTGTAGGGACATTTTCTTCAAATGTGTATTCCATACGTTCTTGATCTCATTGTCTGTTCGTCCAGGTAGATGAGATGCAATTTTAGACCACCTGCATACCACACGGAATATCATTACAAGTAAGTAAAAGACATCTGATAATTCTAACTATATAAATTATACGTACGTCGACCATGAGTATTACATTGTTGGCATGGATAGTTGCTACATATTTTTGTTTAAAATCATGAGTACGTAGTAGTATCTAGCTATACATAAGATTAAATGCTAGGATGCAAAATTAAGGTAGATTGATTACTTGTTTCCAAAGGTGGCATGAAGACGAATGATGGACTGTTCTTCTTGTGGAGTGAAATTTCCCCTCTTGAGGTCAGGTCTTAGGTAATTTATCCATCTCAGACGACAACTTTTTCCACATCTTAGCAAACCTTATACATCCAAAGTTAATCTATATTTAGCCCAACAACATTTTTATACTAGAAGAGATTATAGTGAAATACTTGAAGGGAAGGGAAGATGATAGATACCAGCTTGTTTAGGGAGGGAACGCCAGTTAGGATGGCCGTGTTTCTGAATGAAAGTAACGAGTTTAATGTCCTCAGAGGGACTCCAGGGTCCTCTCTTCACCTTACTCTTGTCGCAACATGGCATTCGACCTCCTCCCATCTGATCTTCTTTATTAGTTTCTTAATTTTGTTTTTTTGAACTACAAATTTTACTGAAAATGCTCTAGTATATGTATGGCTATATATGTATATATAATTCTATATATGCATGCTGGTCACTTTGTTCTCATTCAGCTCCATATATATACACATAGCTTAGCCAGTCTCTATCTTTATTGGATTGGATTATGGCCAACTTAAGGGTCCCACCCCTGCATGTTTTTCTTTCTTTTCTTTTCGTTTATAGACCAAGTAATTATTACTTGGTAATACTTTCTGTAATATATAATAATACTCCATATATTGTTTTTGTAAAACATTTTTCAATATGATGATATGTAAATCAAAATCGATCATCTCTGTTTAAGATGTGCACAAACCATCTGTTTAAGGTTCTGTCACAAACTTATAATCTTTTTGACAAGAGTTTAGCTAGATAATTGTATATCTGTTATTTAGTTAGTTACATGGTTGTTGGTGAAACTAATTAATGTTTTTACAAAAATTGTATGTCAATCTGAAGAAGCAATGTATAAAATAAAAAAAGGTGATACAGGAATGGGTTGACAAAAAGGACAAGAATTGGTAGTCGTCATATATGCGCCAGCCAGTGATCTAAAGCTGGCCCGCCCAACAACATTGAATCTTTGGTGGCTGGGGGCCAGTCTACTTAATTTATACTATATATTATATCTGTGATACCTAACTGTCTTCATCTCCAAAACGTGAAGATCGGTGGGATCACCCTGGTCCCATGCATCCTAAGGATGCCAACCGGACCCTCTCCCAAGGACTCGGTCCCAGGCAATGAGCACCTGTCCCAGTGACTGTACTTATCAGGAGGTGGGCTTTGAACCCTGGCCATTTTCTCCAATAGACCCCTCGCTGACCAGTCAATCTGAGCATTTGCGGTGAGGGGATGGTACCAAATGATCTTTAGTGTCATGGAAGAGGTTTGAACCCGGGTCTATTGACCCAAATCCAAAGCTCTTACCAATGAACTAAAGCATCATTGGTCCTAACTGTCTTAATCTACTGATCACTGAAACACTTGTATCTGATCTTAGTATGTTTAAAAATAACATGATATGATTATCCAAATTAAAGAAACAAAGAATAGCAGCAACACAAGATAACATAATGTGGTTAACCGGATGATCCTGCTATGTCCACGACAAAACTAAAATGATCCATCGACATGCATATATATATATATAAGCAACTGATTCTACAAGTTAACCTAATGACCATATCCTCATACTCCTCCAGTTCTCCTTCATAACGACAGCTTGATCATTTCGAGAACCTTCAGCAAGTTTTCACAAATTTAAACTTACTTAATTAATAAATTAGGTATTAGGTATACATAAGGATTTTGAAAAGGCCCTCATTAATTACCATGCGACTAATAACAAAGAAAAATACTCTATAAAACATTGAAAAGATATGATGTTATTGGTCATATATATCCAAAGTCTAGGTTAGGGGATCCAACATATTGAAAACCTGTTACCATTTTGACACCTACCTTTTGACATTTTCATCACTAACAATACAAATTAAGCAAAACATATCAAATTAAGCCAAACAGTACTCCTATCACTCTGCACTCCTATAACCAACCACAAATTTAAAATAGCTAAGCCACCTATCTAAGGCAACACCTCGAAGAATTGTCCGCCGTACTTGTTTGAAAGTAAGCTAACTAAGTCCTTTTGAATCTTATAATGTTCGAATTAGATTCAGCACAACTTAAGATTTACTGTCTTTGATAGACTGAAATTTTCATTGCTTTCTTGTGAATGTTATTTAGTGATCCAACACTTTTTCTTATCAGGTGAGATTAAAAGTCAACATACAGACATGGTTTTCATTTATCAAATAAATGCTCGGAGATACATCAAATCATTCAAATGCATGTACGTACCCGCAACTAGTAACAGGTGCTATAAATCGACATGTGTTTGGTAGATTTTGAAATAAGAAGACACTTAGCTTGTGGTTTCAACATCACAAGTCAAACTAAGTTGAGTTATTTGCAGCATCAGATTGATTACACGTACTATGTTTTAATTTGTGTATATAAATGTTAGAGTCAATTAATAATGACGATTGTTTTTAAGTCATGCATGTTACATGCCTTTGTTCAGAATTATAAGTGTAAATGGGATGTCCGTTGACTTATGGTTAAATAAAAGACTAAGCATGAATCTTATCGATCACCCTAACTTTGCATGCATATATTCAACTTCACAAAACAAAACACCAGTTGGTGCCTGTAAAAATGCTACCATCATTTCCATAGCGATCGCTACTTAATTAGTTTGATGCAGCTAGACATTCTTAATGATTTTAATGTACATCGATGCTACTGTACGTACTTAGTCTGTTTAGATGTAACATATGCAAATTAGTTATCCGCACACAAGTATAGATACTTAATATCAAGCATCACCTTACGTCTAGCAAGTATACTTGCCATCCTAACTGCATATATGCACTAGTCTTCATCATGAACCGTACGTGATGGAGATGACCAACGCATCAAGTCCTCATCATGAGGAAGTATATGCATATGATACTCCCTTGTTACAGTGACCACTCAAACCAACAACTAACAATAGCTGTTGGAAATATAAGCCAATGTGTCTTTGTCAAACTTGTGAAGCTTAAAGGGTTGTTTTGTAAATATATTTAGTTATATTTTCCTAACAAGTAATGTTTGGTATGTTTTGGTGAGTATCTATTTGTGCAGGGTTGTAAAGTGAAATATTGTGGTTATATAAGCTAAAGGTTGGATCTAGGGTTTCTATTATTCAGTTTTATCTCACAAGTTCTCACATACAAAAGTTGGTAAGTCGTTTCTGGTTTTCTGGGTAGTTTTGTTAGAGCATCTTGATCTCAGTTGTAGTTTGGTTTACTGGTTTAGTGTGTGAGTTGATTGTTGCTGTTACACCTTTGTAGAGGGATAACAGTTTGTGCTTGTATTGTTCTTGGTAAGAACCTGTGTTAGGGACTTACCTTCAGTGTATATTGTTATAATAAAAGTATCACCAAGGGGTAGTTGGTTGGGTGATTAGTACTTGTGTCTTGGATTGGATAAGTTTTTTGGGTTTTTTCTTAAGACCCTAGAATTTGGGGGTTTTTAGTTCTTGTTAGATTCTGAGCAATTAAAGTTGTTTGGTTGGTTGATCTAGTGCTATTAAGTGGTTCTTGGTTGGTTTTCTTGAAACCCTAATTTTCTGATTTGGGGTTCTTGGAAACTTTGTGCTCTGAGGTGTTTCTGGGACTGGTTCTTGGTTATTTCCGCTGCATATAATTGATAGCAATGTAAGTTCTATTTCTTCCTTTAAGGTTAACTGGTTTAGAGTTCAGAGGGTGCAAACAGGTTGGTTAACACCTTGATCTGCCACCTTGAGTGGTACGAATACCTGCTCTGGCCAACCTCAGTTCTCTGGGCTTTATCCAAGTTGATCTTGGGTGTGAGTGTTTAATTTTAGGTTTATTTTGTTTTGTTGTTGTGTTTAAGTCGCTGGAGGATAGGATTTGGGCAGTCTTGGAAGTTGAGATTGATTGGTTTGGTTGCAGTTTGGTTGTTTGTTATCTGGTTATTCTGTTTTGTTTGTTTGGTAGTTTCTTTGGTTGCAGTTTGGTTGTTTGTTATCTGGTTATTCTGTTTACTTTGTTTGGCAGTTTCTTTGATCATCTTAGTTGTTATTCTTGGTTGTGTTTCTTCTGTTTTACTATGATGGCTATTATGATAAGCAGTTTAGATCATAGCAATCCTCTGCATCTTCATCCTAATGACTCTAATTGTGCTTCTATTGTGACTCATAAATTTACTGGGGTTGAGAATTATAGAATATGGGCTAGTGCTATAAAATTGGCTATTCAAATCAAGAATAAAATGGGTTTTTTAGATGGTAGTTATACCAGGGTTTCTTATGCTGCAAGTCCCTTATTGGAAGCCCAATGGGACAGATGCAAGGCTATTGTGGTAAACTGGTTGTTAACATCTTTATCTCAAGATGTTTATCTTGGTCATGTGTTTTCTGATAATGCTTCTGTTGTGTGGAAAGACTTGAAGGACACTTATGATAGGATTGATGGTTTTGTTGTGTTTAACTTGCTTCAAAAGATAAATAGTTTTAAGAAGGGTGGTTTGCCTGTTTCTGAGTATTATCATAAACTGAATTCTTTATGGAGAGAGTTTGATATTATGACTAAATTGTCTGATTGTACATGTGAGGCTAGACAAGAGCTTGGTAATCATAGTAAATTGTTGAAGTTAATGCAGTTTCTTATGGGTCTTGATGACATATATCATCTTATAAGGAGTAGTCTCTTGACCAGGGAAATTCTTCCTGAGGTCAAGGATGCCTTTGTTATTATCTCTAGGGAGGAGTCCCATAGAGGGATTCCTACCACTACTGTGAAATCTGAGAAGGCTCAGGTTTCTTCTTTTGTTTTTAGAACTTTTGATAATAAGAATGTTAACTGGAAAAGAAACAATAGTAATAACAATAGTGGTAATAATAATAGAGGGAATTATGATAATTTGGTGTGCACTCATTGTGGTTTAAAAGGGGATACAGTTGAGAGGTGTTTTAAGATCATTGGATATCCACCTGGTTTTAAAGAGAATCCTAATCTAAAGCCTGCAAATAGTTTTAACAAAAACAATGATCTTAAGGGCACTTCTAATATGAATAATATGGCTAAATCTGCTGTTGGCAACTTGTCTTTTAGTAAGTAGTGCCTCATGTTCTTTCTTTAATGGAAGTGTGTTTTTTAATGATCATTTTTATCAGATTTTTTGTGCCAACTTAAGACTTAATGGAGTCAGTTATCATCTGGGTTGGATAATTGATTCAGGGGCAAATCAACATTTAACTAATTCTGCCCTAAATATGTTTAATGTGGTTGATATATTTTTGATTTGAAACTTACTGTTGGTCATCCTAATGGGACTTTGGCTAAAGTTACTCATGTCGGAAATCTGAGACTTAATTGCAATGTTGCTTTGTTTGATGTTTTGGTTGTGCGTGAGTACTGTGTTAGTTTAATGTCTGTTAATAAGCTGATTAAATATAGTAAGTTTAGAGTTGGTTTTGATGAGACTAAGTGTTACATTCAGGATTTGAATTAGCAGAGTGTGCTGGGGACTGGTAGTAAATATGGTGGGTATATTTGTTTGATAAGCCTGCTGATATGTCTTCCAATGTTGTTAAAAGTGAGTTTTTGTCTTGTTTTGTGACTAAAGAAGTCTGGCACAACAGATTGGGTCATCCTGCTAACCAAGTTTTGAAATTACTTAAAGAGTCTTTGAACTTATCAAATATTGATCATAATGGTCCTTGTGAGGTTTGCCATAAGGCAGAGCAAACAAGGGATCCTTTTCCAATAAGTGAACATAAATCTGTTGTTTTTGGGGAACTCATACATTTAGATGTTTGGGGAACTTATAAAGTGGTTAGTAGGGAATGGTATAGGTATTTTTTGACTGTTATAGATGACTTCACTAGATCTGTTTGGGTGTATATGTTAAAAAGGAAAGATGAAGTGTTTGACATGTTTGTATCTTTTTATAACATGGTTTTTACACAGTTTGAAAAGAAAATCAAGGTTTTTAGGTCTGATAATGGTACTGAGTTTGTTAATAATAAAATGAATGAGTTTTTTGATACTAAAGGTATTATTCATCAAACTAGTTGTGCATATACACCACAACAAAATGGTATTGCAGAAAGGAAACATAGACATCTGCTTAATGTTGCTAGAAGTCTTATGTTTCAGGGGGGATTCCTCTTGTATTTTGGTCTGAATGTGTGTTAACTGCTACTTATTTGATTAACAGGTTACCTTCTTCTATTTTGAATGGGAAATCTCCTTTCTCTCTTGTGTATGGTAGGGAACCTAGTCTGTCTCATCTTAGGAGTTTTGGGTGTTTGTGTTTTGCTGCTATTCTAAAAGAGTCTGATAAGTTTAATGAAAATTTTGAAAAATGTGTTCTGATAGGTTATGCTAGTGGTAAAAAATTATAAACTTTTGAGTTTAGAAAATAGAGCAGTCCTTTATTCAAGGGATGTGAAATTTTATGAAACTATTTTTCCATTGAGAATGAGTCAGAGTGTAACTTCAGAGCCAGTTTCTGAGGTTACTCATCTAAACTTTTTTTTTATTATAATGAATCTGAGTCAAAAACCAAAACTCCTAGTCCCATTCCCAATTATGCAAACTTTGAAAGTGTAAATAGAGAATATGCATCTGTTGGTAGAGAAGGTAGTCCTTCTTAACTTGGTATGGTTGTGAGCAGTGAGCAGGATAAGAGTTAAGAACAGATGCAACAACCTGCTAGCTCACAGCAACCAGAGTTGGAAGTGTCTGCAACTCCTTTAGATGAAAACCTTGAGTCTGAGGGAAACAATTTTCTTAATACAGATGAGTCTAAGTCCCAAAATGCTTTCAAAATCAAACAGAGGAAGGAACCACTAGAAGTTCTTCTAGGTCTTCTAGATTGCCTGCTAAGTTGAATGATTTTGTTCTTAATAATAAAGTTAGATATGGTATTGGTAAGTATGCCAATCATTGTTTGCTTACTTCTGATAATTGCTGCTTTGTTTCTAATCTGAATAAGTCTAGTGAGCCTACTTCTTATTTTGAGGCTTCTAAAGATGTTAATTGGAGATGTGCTATGAATGATGAGATACATGCTTTATATGAAAATGATACTTGGACTGAAGTTGATCTTCCTTATGGAAGAACTCCTATTGGTTCTAAATGGGTTTATAAGATAAAATATAAAGCAAGTGGTGAAATTGATATATATAAAGCTAGGTTAGTGGCTAAAGGTTGTACTAAAAAAGAAGGTCTTGATTATGATGAGACTTTCAGTCCTGTTGTGAAAATGAGCACTGTTAGATGTCTTATTAGTCTTGTTGTTCAGTATGATTGGAAGTTGTTTCAGTTAGATGTTAATAATGCTTTTCTCTATGGTGATCTGAGTGAGGATGTATATATGCTTTCTCCCCCAGGTTATTATAAAGAAGGTAGTACTAAGGTCTGCAAGTTAAAAAAAGTCTTTATATGGCTTGAAACAAGCTCCTAGACAGTGGAATCATAACCTGTCAGAAGCTTTATTTGAGGCTGGTTTTGAACAATCTAAAAATGATCATTCTTTGTTTATCAAAAGGAAAGGAAGTACAGTGATGTTTCTTCTTGTTTATGTTGATGATATGGTTATTTGTGGCAACAGTGAAGTTGAAATTGAAAATTTTAAGAAATTTTTTAACAATAAATTAAAGATCTTGGTGAGTTGAAATATTTCTTAGGTATTGAAGTTTTAAAAATTAAAATTGGTTTGTGTTTTAATCAAAGAAAATATTGTTTGGAGTTGCTTCATGAGTATGGTTTACTTGCATGTAGGCCTGTTATGACACTATTGCCTGAAAATATTGTTTTGAATTGTAAAGAGTCTGAAGATGATAAGTTGTTAAAGAATATAACAAGCTATCAAAAGCTTGTTGGAAAGCTTATATACCTTACTATGACCAGACCTGATATTGCTTGTGTTGTTCATTGCTTGAGTCAGTATATGCATGCTCCTTTACAGTCTCATTTTAAAATTGGGTTAAGGGTTTTGAGATATCCTAAGCTTGCTCCAGGAAATGGTATAAGTTTTAAGAAAAGTGAGAAGTTTAGTGTTGTGGCATTCTCTGATGCTGATTGGGCTAAATGTCCTGTCACCAGAAGGTCTGTCTCTGGATATGGTGTTTTTGTTAATGGTAATATTGTTTCTTGGAAGAGTAAGAAGCAAAATACTTTGTCAAGATCTTCAGCTGAAGCTAAATACAGATCTATGGCATCTGTTACTTGTGAAGTTATGTGGATACTTAAGATCTTAAAAGATCTTGAAGTGACTGAAGAGTTGTTACCTGTTATGCTTTGTTGTGATAACAAGGCAGTTATGCAAATAGCTGCAAATCCTGTTATGCATGAAAAGACTAAACATTTTGATATTGATGTGCATCTTATTAGAGAAAAGGTGGCATCAGGTTCGATTGAAACTGTGAAGGTTGGTTCAAAGGATCAAACTGCTGATGTGCTAACTAAAGCAATTGGTACTGCACAACATGCAGTTATGGTAAAGAAACTTGGTATGAAAAATATTTTTGCTTCATCAGTTTGAGGGGTGATGTTGGAAATATAAGTCAATGTGTCTTTGTCAAACTTATGAAGCTTAGAGGGTTGTTTTGTAAATATATTTAGTTATATTTTCCTAAAAAGTAATGTTTGGTATGTTTTGGTGAGTATCTATTTGTGCAGGGTTGTAAAGTGAAATATTGTGTCTATATAAGCTAAAGGCTGGATCTAGGGTTTCTATTATTCAGTTTTATCTCACAAGTTCTCACATACAAAAGTTGTTAAGTCGTTTCTGGATTTCTGGGTAGTTTTGTTAGATCATCTTGATCTCAGTTGTAGTTTGGTTTATTGGTTTTGTGTGAGTTGATTGTATTGTTGTTACACCTTTGTAGAGTGATAACAGTTTGTGCTTGTATTGTTCTTGGTAAGGACCTGTGTTTTGGACTTATCGTCATTGTATGTTGTTATAATAAAAGTATCACCAAGGGGTGGTTGGTTGGGTGATTAGTACTTGTGTTTTGGTACCATTTTAACACTCTACCTGAACAAGAAGCTTTTACAGAGCTCTAATTTTAAATGTCGAAACAAGAGAATTTCAGTTATTGCTTAATTATCCTGTCTATCTTTTAACAAAGTGCTAACAAGTGTATTTTGAGATATTAAGCAACTTATATATTTTATCAAAAGGGTTAATTCTGTTAGAATCGATGCTCAAGGTTGTTTAGACCTTATTTAGGATCACAATAACATTAAACAATAATACGCAGCGGAATACATCAAAACATAAATGTTATTGCTACAAGGTTTCTTCGTCATCATCTCTACTCTATTACAAATCACCAACATAGCCCCAATCCTACACGATCAACTGTAGGATGCGTTATCTATCTATAACAAGGAATCATGGATCCTTGAGGCTAAACACTAGTCGACTATCACCTAGTCTATGCGTTTACACACCACGCCCTAGACACACACACACACACCTTTGTCTGATGTTTACATTGTTTGACACACTCTAAAACCAATTCCCTGTATCTCTTTATAAACTAGAGATACTAGGGCTACAAAGAAATCTTTCTAACATATAAAATATTTCCTGTAATCTCCATCTTTTTGTAGAATATTCCTTTGTCTTCTTAAGTCCCTCAAGTTTCATTCTTTTTCATTGTTTCACATTAGTTTTGTATTATCAACTCAAACTAATAAACCCAACAATCTACCCCTAGTTGATAATTGCAAAACTATACGATGAATGAAACTTCCCCTTAAGTTATGCTACACCATCAAGGATCTTCAAGTTGCAAATCTTCAAGTAGACACTTCTTCCCCTTTTTGCCATTATCCACTAGGAGAAGCTAAGTAGAAGCAACTTTGATCTTCAAAACCATGAACCAATATCATACAACTAATCCATCTTTCCAATGCCTCAAGATACCCTCCATGAAGTTTTCCGCACTAAAAATGAAATTAAGGCAAAAGAAATCCGAACCAATAGTAAAATACCAACAAGTAGTAGCAAAAACCTTCACCTCGATGTAGCATATAAATGGTTAAACATTTAAACATTAAGCTTCCCCTGAAACCCATATGTTAACCATTTGAAGAATGTAGGCTCTATGTAATGATTACTGATGAAGAAAACCAAGTATAACCAACTTGATGAAGAAGTAGAACAATCTAAACCTGTGTCTTATATCTTGCACTAAAGATGACATCGAACGTATACCCAATCTTGATGTATAGGGAGACCGCAATCCCTTGACGAAACACTTCATCTACTATTCGTCAATTCGCTGTCATACATGAACGCACGAACAAGTTATCTTAAAAGTGTAACACCCACTTTAAGATATGATAAAACACAAAATCAAATAATTCCACTTCATCTTCAAAAAGGTGATAAACGCCTTTCTTCGTAATCAATTATGCAAAAATAATGAGCCATGAACCTGTTAAGATCGAATAAACCAAAAATCCATGCACGTACTGTCTAGGAGTACTAAAAATGTACTAAGAGTATTAACTTCTAATAAAAGTATTAACTTTGAAAGCTAAGAGTATTAACTTCCAAAGCCAAGAGTATTAACTTTTTAAAGCTAGAAGTATTAACTCTTCGTAACCAAATCACGATTATCATGCTTCCCCTCAAATCCAAACAGTCACGTACATCAAAAATCAACTTTCATACTACATCATGCCCGAACAGTAAATAAATAAATCCCATGTTAAGTGCATGCATGAATCAAGTCCATATAGTGTGTCCACAAAACTTCAAACCTGTGTGTGTTTTAACAACTCAATACCATGTTAACGAATATCCAATAATCGTTAAATAAACTTGCCCCACAAAAAGAATCTAGATGGAAACCCCAATCACTTATCCAAATTATGACCCACGATAGATACCAGGTTTATTATATTGAACAAACAATTTAAGTAGCAAAGGTATCATCACCGACCCATGTGAAAGAAGTGTATAATATATGTACTGATTATAATATCAATATGCATATACTGCCGTCCCATGTTTAAACTATAGCCAATCATAGCCTTGGAACTTTCAAACATGACAACAGTATCAAGATTCCAATGGTAGCAATACAAACGTTTTATGAAGGCAATACTAAGTGATAACGATCAGTAGGAATCATGAATACATTACCATAGAATCCAAACATCTTGCTTTAAACCAACGATCATTAGCTCCATTTACAAAAATCCAATCATCAGTAACCGTATGCCATCAGTAACCATTGCTAGGATTTACTGTTTACATGTATCACAGCTTCTTCGTGAAGATCTACATTCAACCCCCAAAGCACAACAGGAATACAACTGGATACACGACGAATAAAAACAGCAGCAGTACACAATTGATAGTGATCATATTAGGGTTTGTAAACACATAAAACATTGAATATTAGTGTATACATAAGCTTCTCAATTAGGGTTTGTTAAAACCCTAAACACGCCTGTTATTCAACAGTGATATACCAGTGTTATTAGATTCAGAACATACGAAACCTTTAAACCATCCTTAACCATGAACGCAACATGTGTAGCAACATCAAAGAACATATAATCAACTTCTATAATGGATTAACTTGACAGAAAACGAAATCAAGTGAAGTTGATATCAAGAAAACCCTAAAAATTCGAAACTTATACCTCCTTCTGCAGAAGACTTTAAGCACCTGTAACTTTTGCTTAAAAGCACAGATTGATGATCCCTCTGGTGAAAAGTTAGATGGGTATATAGAAAAGCTCCAGCCAAAATTACAGCCCGATCCAACGGTTAACGAAAACGTTATGACCTCTTGAAAACTGACCTGCAGTGAGTTACGAAAATTGGACCAGTTACTAATTTTTCTTCTTTTTCAAGAAACTTTGCGAAATCCAAGATATCAAGAGCAACCTGGCTCTGATACCACATGTTAGAATCGATGCTCAAGGTTGTTTAGACCTTATCTAGGATCACAATAACATTAAACAATAATACGCAGCGGAATACATCAAAACATAAATGTTATTGCTACAAGGTTTCTTCGTCATCATCTCTACTCTATTACAAATCACCAACATAGCCCCAATCCTACACGATCAACTGTAGGATGCGTTATCTATCTATAACAATGAATCATGGATCCTTGAGGCTAAACACTAGTCGACTATCACCTAGTCTAGGCGTTTACACACCACGCCCTAGACACACACACAAACACCTTTGTCTGATGTTTACATTGTTTGACACACTCTAAAACCAATTCCCTGTATCTCTTTATAAACTAGAGATACTAGGGTTACAAAGAAATCTTTCTAACATATAAATATTTCCTGTAATCTCCATCTTTTTGTAGAATATTCCTTTGTCTTCTTAAGTCCCTCAAGTTTCATTCTTTTTCATTGTTGCACATTAGTTTTGTATTATCAACTCAAAATAATAAACCCAACAAACTCCATATATCCCCACTTTAAAACCTTAAATGTCATATATACCCAACCAAAACCTATAATGCCATATATACCCAAAATAAATATCTATCTACCCATTTTATTATTAAATCAATTAAAACTCAATTTACATTGTTAAAAACCCATTATACCCTTCACACAAACACGTCTCCTTATCGAGCAATTGTCAAACAACAAACTAATATAAAAACACCACTCACTGTAACCAAAGAAAACTTGTGATGCTTTGAGAAAACGAAGATGAATTTACATAACTTTGTGATATATCAGCATATGAATTCAAACTTAAATCAATGTCTTCATTGTTTTATCGAAAAGAAAAAAAGAAAAGAAAACACAAGTTACAAGTGTGCGAGCATGATGGGTAATTGGGCAACTGAAAATTCTTGGCTTCAACAGTTTAATCAATATCATGTTTCCATTATCAACCAAGTATTACACCATCTCACATTTGGAGATCAACACTGGTACATGTTATACGCTCAACTTTTGCACTCAAGAAAATAATAGGACGACAGTACTACATTATATTGAGAAGGGTAAAATAGTCTATATATTTTAGGCAAAAATGCATATATCCCTCCCAAAGTGAATAATTGCATATATATTAATAACTGTAAAGATTTTCTGAAATTCAAAAAAGAATTAATTTGTAAAATCTATACATATATATGAGACTAACCATGACACGTCATTAATGCTGACTAAGCACATTAATAATGACATGGAACATCAATTATGACGTGTAAATAATGACATGGCACTACTCTAGGTTTAATAAGTAAAAAATTTGTAACTCGCAAGGTTCAAACCCAGGTATCCACGTACAAAGACAAGCGCCTCAACCAATGGATAAAGTCACAAGTTCTGTTATATTATTGCATTCCCAAACTAATATTCAACACAAACGTTTACCATCTTCCCTTATCAATCGACCTTTTCTAATTCAACCACAAATCACTCACCAATTATCCGACATTGTCTCTTTCAACCAAAACTGACTCCCCTACTCACTCGGCATCTCAAAATTCTAAATCCCCCAAATCACTCACTCCATCAACTAACCCTAATCTCCATCTTCATCGCACAATATACCCCTAACTGCGCTCGCAAAATTAATTGTTTTAAAAAACAACACTATCATTACAAAATCAACCACGGGAGAAAAAATGATATCCGTATAAAATCGAACCAAGGTTTATTCAACTTCAGTTTCAAATACATTACAAAATAAATTGTTTTAAGTATTGTTGTGATGTTGCAAGAAGTGATTTTGTTCCTTTTTGGTGTTTGGAAACTTCTAATTGTATTCTAATGATATTTGATATTCAAGTTGAGGTTGTGAGCTGCACACATCTCTGGAATGGAAAGAAGCATTTACATGGACTTTTGATGTGCCCTTGAAGGGGTAGAAGTTACATAAACAATGCAAAATTAAGAATACTTTTGGGAAGGTAAATTAGCCAACTAGCTTCCTCTGATTAGTTGCTTCCTTTGAGAATTACATTTACTTTGAATCCATTGCCCTAAATTAAATAAGTGGAAATCACAGGAATGAATACCCAACTTTATAAGGAATTGGACAATGTTACAATCATTGTAAGTTGATATTCATGTAATAATCAATGTGTATGAGATGAAGCCTTACTATTATATAATAATTAATATTTGGATATGAGGTTTGAGGGTTCAATACCGCTTCATTTTCTCGACTGACCTCTTTGCAGGAGTTGTAAGTCTTTATTGAGAAATCGTTGTTTTACTAATGTAAGCCACTAAAATCTTTTGCTTTTGTTTTATGACCTAACAAGTTTAGGTAATGGGAAACCCTTGACTTTATCACGAATTTGAAGTCCTTGACTAATCTGTGAGAAAATATTAGTACCTTTCGTAAGTCCACCATATTTTTCTTTTCGCATTGTTACTTATAATGAGATGTATCTCCTGAAGACTTTTAAGTTTAACATAGATATTAGCTCTATTCCATACGATATAAGAGAATATCAAAATTAGACACGACTATGAGTAATCTGTATTAGAACTACTGTATCCATATAAAATCAGTTTATTCTTTATGTAGAGAAAAAAATATGATGTCATTATACATTATAATTTTCAGGGATTTGAGTTTCAACAATTTGTCAAGACCGATTCCACCAGCTTTTTACAACTTGAGTCAACTCCCATTCTTTTAATACACGTAACCAACCTGCCTGTCCTACGCATTTTGCTACCTGTATGTTTTTAGCAGAACTGCATTTTCTATTTGATATATATTCTGATTTGTTTTTGGTTTCATTATCATACTGTAAACAGCCTACAGATAAACATGTTCCCAATGCTACTTTGCAAGTAACTGGTGTTGTTGGTTGGAGTAGGGAGGATCTACATTATAAAAATATATGAGGTAAGCACATTTCATTGCATGTTTATCTATTATGATCTCTTTGATGGTCAGTTTTGGTGAATCATGAGTTTTTTGTTGTGGAAAGTGTAAATCTTCTTATGTCTTCAAAAGGTACTGATGTGTTGTGCTTCAAGCGTATGTATCAAGTGTATATGGCAATTTTTTATTAACAAGCGTGTGTATCAAGTATACATATCTAAGTATACATATCTAAAACACATGTTACTTATAAGAAAAATTAAAAAGTGTTTTGACCTAAGCCCCTAACCTAACTCGGCCCAACCCATTTGACATGTGCCGAATGATACTTGTCCTGACCCGTTACTTGACTCGCCATCTTTAGCTGTATATAAAATTTCTAATACACAGTTTATTGTTCTAGGTAGTGTACTATGTTGTGACGTGACTGGAAAAGTTCTTATGAAGTGTTTCCCACCGAAAGTATGTGTTTCCTCATTCATCCATATGCAGAATACGATTTACATCTATCTGTTTAATTCAGAGGGTCTTATATGGAGACTCAACATATTTAATTTTTTGTTTATTGATTTCTCACTAGACCATTCACTTTAAGGGATGTTCATTTGATAACTTGAATGTTTATAGATGTAGCAATATTAACGTATTATGCTTTACTTCTAATGGGTCAAATGGGCAAACTCAAAAATACTTAGATAAGAAGGGATCAGTTAAGCATGAATGCATGATTTTGAGATTTGTATTATCAATTTATACAATCTCCATTACTGTGTTACTATTAATATTCATATTATTTATTTAAATTGCATAAATTTTGTATATTACACATTTGTTATATATAAATATGAGATCTATATGGGCAAAGTGTCTTAAATTCTTCCTAACCCAACCCGTTTTAACCAGGTAGAAAGTGGCGACGTTTGTACTTGATTCTGTTTTAATTCGTTATACAACCCTTATAACTTGTAACTTTCTTATATACTTGAAAGTGCTGGAAGGTTACCATGAACAACCAAGGCTTTAACGTTGGCTTTTTAAGATGTAGAGTCTATATTAACCAAACCGTTACATAGGATTGTTGATATTAATCACTGTTTAATGAGGTCTTGATAGTCATATTGTGGGTCTATGAAGTTTTAGATATTGGATATTGATAGTGGCCGCTGTTTAATGAGAACTTTATAGTCTTAATGTGGATCTAATAAGTTTTAGATGTCTAGTGTTGATCCTATAAAGTTTGATTATGTGATGGCTTGGTTTGCTTGAACAACTTGATGATCTAACACTATGAAATGCAACTAAATGCAATGGCAAAACTATTGAGCTCGATGATGTTAGTTTCCATCAATGTGTAAACTTGACCAGATTCAGAGAAGACCGTGAGCTTTGTGCCTCCCAATGGTTAATTCAAAGTGATGAAGTAAGCTTGCTATTTGTTTTATGAATGTGACAATTTTGACTCATTTATGTATGAAAGGGGAGATCTGGGCTATATTTAAGTATTCTGACTTACATTGATTTGAGTTATTGTACAACTTGATAGAGCATTTGATTTATTGCATACTGCTCTTTCAAATGTACTATTTTGTTCACTTGGCAATTTGAGTGCTTTCGACCATAGAGCAAAGGATGCTCTGACGAAGTTAGTTCACAAAACTATCTGCCAATCCAATGACCAACACAAAATCGGTAGATAAATAATTTGCCGTATTCACTCAATAGAGGTGCGTGTTAAGCTAAAGTTATTGAGAATTTCAAGTCGTCTAATCAAAAAATGTTTCAGTTAATTATATTTTGCATTACTAGGTAGGTCTCGCGCGAAACAATTCACATCCCCATTTTTCAAATTCTAAAAACAAGTAATGTGTACGATATGCTTATGTAAACCACATTTTAAAAGAAATTATGGTTTTATGAACACAACTCTTAACTACTTTGTTCTCTTTTTGCATTTTGGTTTCTTTTCTTATTACTAATGTGATCCATATTATATGATACTTATGCCGATTTGACTCATACAAGTTAGTGGGTCAAAATAACCATTTTTATACAAACTATTTTGTTTATCCGGAATGATATCAAAGTTGGTCTAGAAGAGTTCTACAATGATTACGTATTATAGTAGAGTTTCATTTATATGATGTATCTTAAATTACGAAGAGTTGCACACATACTCGATATGACATTTAACGAAACATAGATGAGTTTATAAAGTACTCACTACTTTTTGAAAATGGTGGTATCTTCATTATAACCAGGTCTGTTTGATATTTCAGTTTTTAGCTCTATAGACATGGGATATGTTACTTAATATGTGATTATGTTGCTTACTATAAAATAACCAATTAAATTTTAAAATTTATAGGTACAATTGAAGATTTTTCTACATGCTCCAATACAGTTGACCATTAATATGTGTGATGTCAACATTCGATGCATGGATATCCCCTAAGTAGAAATGTACAATAGAACCTCGGCCACTATTCATGATACCCAATAATTAAGGTTGAATGTACTTGTGGACCAAAGATTATTCGGAATTTTGGAGTCCATCGTTGAATTAAAAAGAATAGATTGATTTTTCTTATTAGAGGATAAAGCTAGCTAAGCAAGATTGATTGACGGAAGTTAGCTTTTGGTTTTTCTTTGTGCTACCTATGTTTCGTTCGCTTCCATATACGTCTATAGCTACTAATTACACTATTGGTTTATCTTACAAAAGTTTACATTGTTCTATTTCCTTAACGAATAAAATCATGAAGCTAGCCCGCCCGATATGTCATTATGGTTTTTGGTTGGGCAAATATGACATTTAAGGGTTTAAAGTGGGGATGTATGGAATTAACCCTTATCAAAATACATATAATAACATGAGAATACTAAATCAATCAAGTCTTAATAAGAGCTCTAATCCAAGATATATTTACATCATCATCGTACGTCTTCTTTTGTGTCGATGTCAAATGGGTCCGCAAAGATGGCTTTCTAATTTGGTGTCATTTCTAAATCTAGCCACCCAAGACATCGTCCATTCTGACAGGTAATTCAAAGAACAAGGATCGCTTCGGATCCGCCGCGTTGCGGCGGGGTATTTTGTATTTTCAAGTATATGGTATTTCATCAGCCCATGTGTTTGGTTTCTTTTCAGCTCTTTTTTTTCAGTTTATGAACTTATATTTCATCTTTAGGTCTTAATAAGCAAGCAAACATGGGCTTATTATATATAAGCCAAAAGATATAGGCTTAAACAAACACCCCCCTTAGCGTACCAACTACATAATTATTTAATGTAACTTGCTAAAAATCGATGTAATTTGCAACAGCATATATAACTTACAACATTTGAAGTTCCAAACTAACAATCTCCAAAAAAATCTTCATCGAATGTCTATTATCATCAACCAAAAATCCAGAGTCTTGCTCCAACTTCCATAGCACGAAATTTAATCCACCAGCACCTTGAAGCCGAACGAAACCTGCATATAAGATTAACATGAGAACAACAATGATTACATCATTTATAATCATAGCGTGTTTACTAATTTAATATGTTAATCATGCGACTCATGATGATTCAATCTGATAAGTTAATTTTATTTTGTCAGTTGACATAACGTCATGCATATGAAATCACAACCTGATATACATTCTAATGGAAGAATTTAAAAATTAGTCATACCAATTCTTAGACACCTATTGTAAGCCACCTAGCAGCCCAGCTTCCATCTGCTGCTGAACTCGAAAAGGCGATGGAATCCTCATGCGTCACACGAACCCAACAAATTGCATGTCTACACGTGTTACCTATGGTTTCCAAAACATATGATGGGTTGATTAAGACGCAAGTCGTATTCCTGTTTCTTGGCATCAGTTCCAACCGCCTATTGACACGTTTCTGCAAAAGACTCTTGACGATCTGGATTACGTCATCTAATCGTCTTTTATTTTAACAAAATAAAAGGCGCATTCATGATGTCCAACTTGATGCTTATGTTCTTCATTCTACTGCACAGCTGAATAAGTAAGCCTAACGACACATATGAAACGAACAACGACCTAGATTACGTCACCTAATCACAAAACCAAAACCGAATATTGTTTACTCTAGCAGAACATTGTATGCTAACCTGCAGGGAGTTGTATTTCGCGTGTCAGAAGGCGTTCACACGCTGATGCCTTTTAGGAATACCGTACCACAAAAGGTGTATCTTTCATGACATGGTTCATCACTAAAAGCAGAACATTGTATGCTAACCTGTAGGGATTGGAATTTCGCGTGTCAACAACTACTGACATCGACGCTGACTGGATTTATTCGAGCCGTTTTTTTTCTCTACCAGCTAATAGTAAGCCAATGGACAAAACTCTACGAAATATAAAGACGCGTATTATTTAATGAATACTGGCAGACATATTTCGGTAAATATGGCGCCTAAAGAGCACAAAAAATATTACATTTACTTACATTGGGTTGTAGAATGTGATTGCCAAAATTCGTATGTGTGCCACTTAACCGCTGGTCTGTCCGTTTCGACTGCATTGTACCTCTTCAGTAGACGTTAGAGAGTCCAAAACACAGCACAACATTTTCTGAATTTTTGAAGCCCTGTCAATTTTTTCAATCCCGATTAGCAAGAAAAAAAGGAGTTTGCTATGTCCTTCCAGTGTTGTCAGTTTTTTACAACGTAAGACATCCCATATCTAAAAGAAATATATTATATTAATACAAATGTAATCTATTATATCATCAGTTCAACAATAAATATCGGTCATAAACAATACCTTGACATCGCGACCGCTAGTATAAACAGCAACATTAATTCCCTGTTGTGACCAACCGACCGAACTGACTATTGTGTAACCTGCATTTTCATGAAACTTCGAGTTAGGCTAAGAATTCACATGAAACATATGTTGTTACATTGGCATAAACCTTAAACATGATTAAGCGTTCAACCATAATTATTTTTGTACATATTGATCAAAGATCTGTAAAATTAAACTAACGACCTATGTAAGCCCACAAATGCTTTAAAAACCACTTAAAACCTGAAATTTTTTACACAACAGGCTAAATCAACGACAATGCTAATAAGTCTCTTCCTCATGTACCACGTATCGGTATCAAATAATATCCAATTATTCAAAAGATAAAATGTTAAACGAAGTAGTACCTCAAATTAGAGTAATATGGTTTAAGTATTTGCTATTGTGTATGCATGTTTCAAGATGCCTATAATTAGATGTTGGTTCATTGAAGCATAAAAGCCAGCGAAGCAGGTCTAATCTGGTTGTTTCAGCCATCAAAGAAACCAACTGCTGGGAAAAAAAACGCATACTTACATATAATTGAACACTGAGATACTGAAACTTGACATCATATATTTCGTATGGTAATTCCAAATTATAAACATCAATGGTTAGTCCATTTTTTTAGCATTTAGGCGCATGCCTCCCTTCAAATTTATACTACACACAACTCACTTATAATAGACAAACGCAGCCCGGCCAGACGTCATCCTCATAGGCGTTGGGCCAACACCATTCGAAACGTTATCAGAAACCCAAGCGTCATCCACATCCATAAAATCCCCAAATTGGTCCCCTTCATTAACAGCACAATTCGATGCAGAACCCAACCCACCAAAAAAGAATCACCTACACCCAAACCATCCGGAGCAGGGCTAACGGAGCAATCAGTAACAGCAATAGGATCACCACTAACCGGGTCATCCTCCTGCAACCTATAACCACTACTATTCCTACGCACGGCCTTACTCTTAATTTTCATAGCCGAGAATCCACCTTAAGACAATAAAACAGCAATCTCCCAAACAATCTCCACATCCTACGTTAAGATACAAAAAAGAAGATTTCCTAGAGGCGGCAAAGACGGCAACCAACAAAGAAAATGAAAGCAAGCAACAGAAACAAAAAACATACACAAAGACAGATAAAAAAAAAAAAGGTAACAACAAAAACCAATAATTGAAAACCGATTACCTAGGGCGGAGAATAGCGTACGATGAAAAAGATAGCCTGGAGATGAAGGTCGGCAGAGCAGATTGGAACGAAGAAGAGACAGTATGAAGACACGTATACTAAACCGAGGACACGTAGAGCGAATATAAGCAGCCACAGTAAAAGTGGATTAGAAAAACGGGCGTGAAAATACCAAACGGACTAAAGGAAGAAGCCGAAAAAAACGGCCCATAAACCGTATAGCCCAAAACGACGCCAGTGGCCGCCGTTTTGAGTCCCCCTTTTATATATATAGTAATATATTGGCCCTAAGAAGGCTCTAACCATTAGCATCCCGACATAAACATGATTTGTAAGCTAGTATGCCATTATTGTCCGATCATTGCATGACACGTGTACGTGGTCAAAACTGGAGGATGAAGGGGATGGGATATTTCTGTTGTTATTGTGTTTGTTGTTTTATGAAAATCTTCTGACATTCGGAAACTAAGGCGTCGTTTAATAGGTGAAAATTTTTCTTGTTTTTCTGTTTTTAAATAGATTTATTTTATTATTATTTTTATTTTAATTAAAAGATGTTTAGATGAAACTCTTTTAAACCATTTTTCCTTTTTTTTCATAAAGTATCTTTGTACATTTTTATCCATTTTATACGTTTTTGCACCGTTTTATACGTTTTCATCCGTCTTTTTCCCCTTTTTGTACGTTTTTTTTTTTGTTTTTATCCATTTTTATACGTTTCATCTGATTTTATTACGTTTTTTTACGTTTTCATCTCTTTTTACGTTTTAGTCCGTTATTTTACATTTTCGTCTGTTATTTTACGTTTTCGTTTGATTTTTTATGTTTTAGTATGTTTTTTACGCTTTCGTCCTTTTTTTACGTTTTCGTATGTTTTTTTACGTTTTCATCTGTTATTTTACGTTGTCGTCTTTTTTTTACATTTTGTCCGTATTTTAGGTTTTCATTAGTTTTTTTACGTTTTCGTCCGTTTTTTATGTTTTCGTCCGTTTTTTACGTTTTCGTCATCTTTTTTACGTTTTTATCTCTTATTTTACGTTTTCGTCTGTTTTTACGTTTTAGTCCGTTTACGTTTTCGTCCATTTTTTACGTTTTCGTCCGTTTTCTTACGTAAGATATCGTAAGAATACGTAGAATAACGTAAAAAAAACTTACGAAATCATATGAAAACGGACGCAAACTTAAAAAATAGATGAAACCGTAAACAAAAACGGACGAAAACGTAAAAAAATTGACGAAAACGTAGAAAAACGGATGAAAATATAAATAAACGGACGAAAACGTAAAAAAACAGACGAAGACGTAAAAAATAGATGAAAATGTAAAAAAACGGGCGACAACTTAAAAAACGGACGAAAACGTAAAAAAGGACGAGAATGTAAAAAAACAGACGAAAACGTAAAAAAATAGGACGAAAACGTAAAAAAACGGATGAAAACGTAAAGAACAGACGTAAACGTAAAAAAACAGACGGAAACGTAAAAAAATTGACAAAAACGTAAGAAAAACAAAAGAAAACGTAAAATAACGGACGAAAACATAAAAAAGTGGGCGAAAACGTAAGAAAACGGGCGAAAACGTAAGAAAATGGACGAAAACGTAAGAAAACGGACGAAAACGTAAAAAAACAGACGAAGATGTAAATAAAAGGACGAAAATGTAAAAAAGGGGGGGAAACGTAAAAAAGGGACGAAAACGTAAAAAAAGACGAAAATGTAAAAAAAATACGAAAACGTAAAAAAAATTGACAAAACGTAAAAAAACAGACGAAAACGTAAAATAACGGACGAAAACGTTAAAAAATGGACGAAAACATAAAAAAAAAATAAACAGAAACGTAAAAAATGGATAGAAACTTAAAAAAGGGAACAAAACGTAAAAAAATCAGATGAAAACGTAAAATAACGGATAAAAAGTGGACGAAAACTTAAAAAATAAATGGGCAAAAGCGTAAAAAACGGACGAAAACGTAAGAAAATGGACGAAAACGTAAAATAATGACAAAAACGTAAAAAACAGACGACAACGTAAGGAAATGTATAAAAACGGATAAAAAAGTAAAAAAAATGATTAAACGTATTAAAACGTACGTATAAAAAGCAGTGTTGTAAAAAGCGGCTTAGGCGCTAGTCGGCCCTCCACCACCCCGATTTGTAGCAAATCGGCCAAATTAGGCATTATGGTCAAAAGGAGGTAAACGAACCGCCTAGGCGGGACAAATCGGCCTAGGCGGCGGGTCTGTCAACGGCGGTCAACTCCGGTTTAACATCATATCTAGGGTTGAAGAAGGTGAAAGGGAGAGTAAAGTGGGAAGTGGAGACTATGTGTTTAATGTTGTGTAAACCTAGCCCTACTAATATATGATTTACTAGACTATAACCCGCGGGTTTCGCGGATGGCAATAAAAAATCATACTATAAGTAAGATAAAGTGTATAATGATTAAACGATGTAAATTTAACATGTTTTTATTTGTTAAAAAATTTACATATGTTAAATAGGAGAATGCATAATCTTAACTTTGATTGTCTTGTAATCCCCGCGTGTGTTAAAAAGATGTAAAGGAATTGATGACTAAAAATAATAATGATTAAATGAAAAGAATAATTAAAATGAAAATGATAGAAAAGTCTCAATAACCACACATTTTAGATGCATCTACAAAAATGGATGCATATTTGTTTAAATTTTTCCTTATAAACTAAAATATATGGCTAAATTTACTTATTCTTTCTTATTTTAAATTTTTCACTGGATCTTTTCCTCTTAACCTTGATAATTTTTGTGTTTTACAAATTGTCTGTTGGGAAACCTATTACAAATTGCATGTTAAGTCAGGTGTGATGTTTATATAAAAAAAGAGTTTTCAATAAATGTGTTGTATTTACATAAGTTATCGACTAAAATAATTGTGATAATTCAAAATATATACATTCACCAACCCAAATTACTATACGTAACGACTTATTGACCTTTCTTGCTTAAGTATTGCTTAAAAGAAAGGGCAAATGGCACAAAAAGGCATCAAAGTTATGGTCCATTTCCAATCAAGGTATTCTACTTTTTTTCTTGCATAAAAAGGTTTCCAACAAAAAAATTTGGCGGATTTGGGTATTTTCATTAACTTCCTCCAACAATTTATACATTGAAACATTTATAATTTTTGAAGGGCCAGATTGAAACTTTTTTTTTTATAACCGTTAGGTCAAACACATTTGTCCCAAAAATTAAATTATCCCCAGAATCATTTCTTCCCCAAAATCATTTCATCCCCAGAATCAAATTAGGTCAAACACATTTGTCCCAAAAATTAAATTAGGGCAAACGGTGTGTTCCCAAAAACTATATTAGGGCTTAGTAATTTGTTTCCAAATATCAAAACATGACAAAGTCATCTAATTCATCAAACTCATCAAATTGGGTATACTGGAATCGAAGAAATGCAGGTTGGGAAAAAGACAACTTGATGAATCGTGTTTGTGTGTTGTGCGAATGTGGTGATGTTAGTGGTAAGTGGACTTCTTGGATTGAACAGAATCCAGGCAGGAGGTTTCTTGGATGTCCTAACTATAAGGCAAGAAAGAAGTGTAATTTCTTTCACTGGTGGGATCCAGATTTTGCAACTGAGCATTACAAAGGTAGATTGGCAGATGTGGAAAAACAAATGAAGAAGGAAGCTGTGGAGTTTGAGGTGAAAAAAAAGAGATTGGAAGAAGAAGTTGAAGTGTTGAAGTGTACAGTTAGCATGCAATCTAGAGTTATCTTTGTACTGTTAGGAATGCTTTTCTTGATGATTATAAAAGCTTTTTAGTTTGATGAATGTATGTATTGAAAAGCTTTACTTTTGAATGTAATGAAAAGCTTCTTACTTTGATTATTCAATGTATTGAAAAGTCAGTGACACAAGCTTTTGCTGATAGGGTTAAGGTGCTAGGCTTGCCAAACAAGGAAACTTGTGCTTCACTTGATATCAAGCCATTTGGTCTCAAAAATCCCACAGATGCAAATGCCAGTCAAAAATGTAAGGGCAAAAAAAAAGATGGTTTAGTATGTGTTGGATATTTTAGTGTAATTGGATAAACTTGTTTTGACCAATTTCATCATAATAATACATCATTTAGGTTTGGAGGTGCGGAGTGCACACCTACTTGAATTTGTTATGATCTTAGGGGCGAAGCCCCTAAGGGACGGGGGTCCGGGGGCAGCGCCCCTGGTAGCAGGGTTCAAGGGGCGGCAGCCCCTGGCAGTGTGGAATCTGCTGATGTTTTGAAAAAATTCCTGCTGAAGTAGTGTGGAATCTGCTGATGTTATGAAAAAATTCATGCTGAAGTAGTGTGGAATCTGCTGAAGTTATGATTCTGCTGAAGTTATGTTCCTCAGAAATTAATTTTCAGAAATAAATCTGTTGTATCATGGTTTAATATTGTAACCAGTTACAATATTTTGAATGCAATGGTATCATGCTTATGTTTTAAGTAAAAAAAAAAGCAACTGATATGGACCATAAGAGCCTGATATTAATTTCTTACAAGTTGTTACAAAAGAGATTGATATTACAAGTTTGACATTAAGAGACTGATAAGTTCTTACAAGTTCTTACAAACAAGTTGGACATTAAGAGACTTATACACCATATATTAAGTTCTTACAAACAATAAATACTTAGTCTACTTCAAATGCTTCATCTGGTGTGAGACCTTGACCTTCACAGTCTTGGTTTATTTTCCTATTATAATTCTTCATTAATAATCTTTGAGAAGTCCTTCTAGGGGGCTGATATCCTGAATTATATTGACCTTTCCAAAATTCATCATACCTCCTC
The DNA here is from genome assembly GCA_019973895.1 of Chrysanthemum seticuspe. Classification (NCBI taxonomy): domain Eukaryota; kingdom Viridiplantae; phylum Streptophyta; class Magnoliopsida; order Asterales; family Asteraceae; genus Chrysanthemum; species Chrysanthemum seticuspe. Next base: position 554,300 of record BPTQ01000006.1, on the reverse strand, counting down.
TTAAGCTTTGCTGTTTCATCCTGATTGGCATCCATATCTGCAGCAGCATCACCATCATCAACATTTGCAGCTGCATCATCATCATCAACATTTGCAGTTGCATCACCAACATCAACATTTGCAGCTGCATCACCAACATCAACAAGATTGGCATCCACTTTTGCAGCAGTATCAACAACATCAACATTAGCTTGATCAATATTGGCTTCCATATCTTCTGTATTTGCTTGATCAAGTTGTACATCAACCAAAGTTTCATCAAGTTGTACATCATTAGACTGGTTATTTGACCTTGTATGAATTGCTTCCTCAAGTTGTACATCAACCAAATCATCATCATCAAAGAGTCTGTATTGGGCATTCTGTATAATGGTTCTCTAAGTTAGTATACTACAAGTTAGCAGAGTTTCTACTGCTAGTATTATGTGATCAACATAAGTACATACCTTTGAATCTTCTTATGCAAATCCAAAACCTTGATGATGTTAGGGCAAATATCACTTTTCCAATCTTGACATTCCTTCATTAGAGTGTAATTCCTTGTCATCACGTAAGATCTGATGTCTTCAAGCATTCCAATTATTGGTTTTCTCCTTGAATTCTTTATGTGAGAATTGAAAGATTCACAAAGACCATTTTCAACAGCATCACAATCCATTCCTGTCAACATAATACAAGTGTAGAATAATTAGTGTTGCTAGCTTTATATGAGAATTATTTATGGAAAATAAGACGTATACCTTCTTTGAAGTATGATCTTGACCATGTCCATGGATCTTTATCCATTAAATACTGATAAGCTTCTTGACTTGCATTTTTTATTTCTTCCATTGTATTTAACCATTTCTGATGATAAGAAGCCTTTGATGCTTGCCAAAACAGGTGTCTAAATAGAACACCAGGGTAGAGCTTGGAAAAATTGGCATAAATATGCCTAGCACATAACCTATGTTCTACCAATGGGACCACTCTCCTAACAGCTTGGTAAAGTCCTTTGTGGCCATCAGATATAAATGTGACCCCTTTCCCATCTCCTAACTCAAGGTCTTTGGCTAACAATTTAATAAACCATTCCCAAGTGTCTGAATTCTCAACTTGTACAACAGCCCATGCAATTGGGTATATTTGATTGTTTCCATCCCTCCCAATAGCTGACAACAATTCACCTTGGCACACCCCTTTCAAAAAACATCCATCCAAACCTATAATCTTTCTACAACCTGCTTTCCAACCTTGTTTCAAATTATGAAAACAAATATAAAAACTATTGAACATGTGTGTACCATCTGCAAGAGGATCAATGCGTAACTGCACTGTGGTACCAGGGTTGGTCTTTCTAAGTTCACCAGAGTAATCAACCAACCTATCATATTGATCTCCAACATTCTGCTTAAGATTATATAGTGCAATCCTTCTAGCTCTACTACACTGATTGTGTGATGTCTTAACCCTATATTTTTTCATTACCATGTCTTGCAGATCAACCACTTTCATATCAGGATACATTCTGATTTTGTCTACAAATTGTCTTGCAATCCATTTTGAAGTCACTAAATAACCAAGATTACACTGTCTACTGCAAGTATGCTCATTAACTAGGGTTCTTATATGCCAAGAATTGCCATCATGCATCTTCACAGCTCTTAACCTAAAAGGACAACAAGGCTTATTGGGATCTCTAGGAACTTTTTTCTTTCTTCTCTCTTTTTCATCAAAGCCACACCTAACCATCAACTTTTCACTATCACTTTTTTCATACCAAAGTTGGTATCCATTGGCAACAGAATAAAATGTAAGACAATCTTTTACTTGATCTAAGTCTGCATACAATTCACCTAATAAAGGTTTTTTTAACTTCCAATGTGTGTTTGGGTCATGGATAGGGTAATCTCTTTTATTAGAGTCAAACACAATCTCATCCTCATCACTGATGGGCATATCTTCATCTAAGCTTATTTCTGGTTCAACATGAGGTTTCTCTTTTTGAGATTCATCACCTAAGTCTGAAAATAAAGGATCTGCTTCTTTTTGAGATTCATCACCTACATCACTGTCATTTTCCAACACTAGCCTACTTTCATCAAATACAACAATTTCATTTGTTTTGTTCTTTTCATCTAAACCCTTCCTTTTTTGTATCCTAACCTGCCTCAACTCTTCTTCACCCTCAGATAAATGGTCAACTGATGCAACATCTGAGTCTGAGTCTTTGTAATAACTAGTAGGGTTTAACATGACAATAACATAATCACCAGTGTATTCAACTAAACATTCATTCTTATGAGTAACATATAAGGCTATGATACCTTCATCACTACTTTGCCACTTTTCAACAAACAACCTAACATCATCATCAGACTTAATACTTTTTAAACCATTACTAAAGTAATACAGCACAGACACTACTGAAGCTATGTTGTTTTGAACAAAAATTTTCAACTCATTATAGGTTAAAGGGGACACATCAAGAGTAGTTGTGACCATATCAGCATTATGATAGGTTAAAGGTTTCAGACTGAAATACCCGTTATAATAAATATCCAATGTTAATGTACCTCCTTTGGATGAAGAAGCCATCCTGCAGCTGCAAATTATGAACACAAAGGTCAATGAATAAAGATTATTAAGATAAATAAACACGACATTAAGTATTAATTACCTTAACGAACACAAAATAAGGTTCAATTTTGTGAACAGTGAATTAGGGTTTATGTGGAGAGTTGGGGAAGAGATTTGGGGGAAATCTGGGTTTAGAGAAAAAGATAACGTTTTTTTTTATATAAAAAAAAAAGTTTCAATCTGGCCCTTCAAAAATTATAAATGTTTCAATGTATAAATTGTTGGAGGAAGTTAATGAAAATACCCAAATCCGCCAAATTTTTTTGTTGGAAACCTTTTTATGCAAGAAAAAAAGTAGAATACCTTGATTGGAAATGGACCCTAACTTTGATGCCTTTTTGTGCCATTTGCCCTAAAAGAAATTGATTTCAAAATACTATAAGAAAGTGAAATTAGACTAATGGCTATTACGTGTTGTTTGAGCCCAAATACTCAAGTTCATATATTAACCATATAATGGATAAGATGGAATAAAACATTAGGGTGGTGGCAATGGGTTCGGTATGGAGCTCGGCATGCTCCATGCCAAATTTGAACACCGCCGCCACATACGAAGCATGAATGCGGCATGGATGACTTTGGTATGGATTGTCGAAGCAGCATGGGAGAAGGAGGACAAAAAAAGAGTCGTTCAACGCTTTAAAAGGGTGAATCATGGTTGAATCATGGGTGAATCATTGGTGTCACTGAAAAAGTATGGTGAGGCATGAGAGAGTCATGGGGTGAGATGAAAGAATATTATTAGTGAGTGGTTAGGCATGAATGAGGCATGGGATCATGACTGCCACCACCCTTAGAAATAGGAGAATTGTGAGAAAAAAAAATGATCCGTTAATTACTCCTATTAGTTAGAAGGATGTCATTAATGGGCATATTAGTTAGAAGGATGTCATTAATGGGCATATAATAGCGAGCGTCATAAATATGACGTCATAAATCAGGAAGAGTCGAATTTGAAAAAGTTTTCATATATTAAATATATAAATGTATATATTCGCACAAAATGATGATGTATAACGACAAATTATTATACTTGTGAAATTATGATTTTGGTTCGACCTTACTGCAAAGCATGTGTTTTTTGAAATGCAAAGCAAGTGTTTTTTAAAATTAATATAGTGTGTGTTTTTTAAAAGTTGTCAAATTTATAATTGATCAAATTTAAGTTGTATTAAAGGATACTTAGGAGTAATTTAGGCAAAATAAACATTAATTTAAGTTTTCAAAATTTAAAATTTCAAGAATTTAAAAATAAGTATTTACTGTTTATAAGTAGTATAGATATAGATAAATAGATTATAGTGTGAAAAATACTTTGTCAATGCTAAGAAAACTTCCACCACATAACTTATAAATCAACTGAACGGAAAATGCATAAAAAAAGTGTAAGAGCAATACGGTAATCACATTAGACAAGTTGTTATTTATCGCTATAGTCACTCAAATAATTGTCGGGACGATTATCATCTCTAAAATAATTTTATAAATTTAATTAGACAGTTATGAACATATAAAACAAAAAATCTACCAAGAACTAACTTATCAATGAAAAACTAAGCACGTAGATTTTTATATACATTGATATTGAGTCAGTTATAAATTTTTTTAACAAACTATGTACGCAAAATAGTATTAGAATCAAAATATCATTTACATTATTATTATACTATACATTATTTTAATAAAGTTAATAAGGATATCATATGTTTGCCCAAAGTATAATTATGAACATAAATAAAAAGGTGAGGGGGAGAATCTGTAAATTTGTAGCGGTCAACAAAAATAATTGGTAGATTATTTCTTCATGACGTCAGCAAGAATATGGCATTTCTAGAAAATTTGACACGTGCCTTTATGACATCATTTATGATGTCAGAATAATGAATATTTGAAATTTCAAAAACTTTTCATTTATTATATATAAAGATTGGCCCATTAAAAAATGCATACAATAGGCCCAACAATTTTTACAACATATTTACCAAAATCATATATAATGTAAGTTTTACAACATATACAAAAAATATGTAATTAAGAATAATAAAAACATTAATAAAATTATTAAAACAATATACAATTTATGCATATTTTATACCAAATACATATAATTTTAAATTTTTTATATATAAAAGTTCAATCCGCCTAGGCGGTCTAGGCGCTAGGCGGTCGTCGTCCGCCCGACTAGGGCCTAGTGTTTTTTGCAACCTTGATAAAAATTAAAAAGTGAGAATGAAAAAAGTGAGAAGAGTAAAATGAGCTTTTCAAATTTGTAGTTAAATTTTAGAGAATGAGAATTTCACATTTTTTGAAAATTGTTGAAAAAATGTGTAACTAAACGAATTTTCAATTTTTCTCTTTTCATATGAAAATTTTCCTCGAAAAATGGAAAAAAATTCGCAAACTAAACGGCCCCTTATAGATTCAGAATTGCATTTTCCTATTTCAGTCTTTTTATGAAATCCATCAGGGTTTAACCAAAATGAAGATACGCAGAGGTCTTTATTACATGAATCTGTATGTACTAGTTTAAGGCTTGGTACGGAGTACTATTTTAATGAGTTTGCAGAATGGTTAGGCTGGATGACAATCTTAGCATCACGTCAGTTTTCTCTTTCTCTCACTTCCACTCACTCTTACTCATCTTTTTGTGGACAAGGTCACCTTAACATCACATTTCATTAAAATACCAACTTTATAAAAATATACTCCACTAAATACCACACATATACTCACAAATCATCTTATTTCTCCTCGAAAATGCAAACTAACGCGTGAGATGGGTAGGAAGGCAAGGGACTCACGGGGTGAGACGGGGCTAAGGTGAGTGACTCACCTTGCCTTGCCATCTAGCCTTAAGGCTTGGTACTACGGATCGGAGTATTTTGATAAGGGAATTGAATCAGATGATGATTGATTAATTTCTGACATACTACAGAATGGTTATGAGTTATGACTTTACAGCTTCATTATTGATGTAGTCTTTTTGTTTTCATTCAGGCATGTTATCCAACATTTATAAATTGCATACAATAGCTACGTCTATTGCTTTATGCAAATTAACTAGTTTCAATTACTTATCACTAGACTAAGGCCTGATGTACACAAAAGAGATTCATATCTTAGGAAGAATAATGAAGAATCAAAGATCCATATATGGATGAGCTATGAAAGTGATGATTGTAGCGATAACATCTACTAGTTAGTTGAGATTTTGTAGGGTTGTTACCAGATAACTTAGGATTTTGATAGTCATTGATGAGCATATCGGTGTAGCTACCCTTGATAATAGGCATCATAACCATTCCTTTGCAACTCAAATGAAGCTCGTTGCGTGTAAGATGATTCTTAGGCAGGTACAAGTACTCGTTTTACTCAAAGAGTAACCTCCCCCAAAGGTAGCATAACACTGTGCACTATACATGTCTTCCATTTCCTAGTCTTAGCAGTTCTAACTTCAAACTACAAACGGCTTCTTGGTCCGCATTCAAGCAAAACCATCACCTTGTTAGTGATTTCCATGTTTAAAATCCTAAACACCAGAGTCCTGGCTGAAGTCAATTATGCCCTTTTTCTATTATTATTACTCTGTCATCCAAATCTTAACGTCATCTAATGGCAACTCATCTGGTATTTAATTAATAAAAGCACAAATTACATTCAAAATACTCTACAAGGCAAACAAGGATATGTTACGGAAAACCAATATATTAAGATCTTAAAGGGCCGCCTCTGTTTTTTGGGAACACAACAATAGGACCTTACATTTATGAAGATGTATAACAAACTCATGTCATTGTTTACAGACTCACTGAACCATAAGCAAGGTGAGCTGACACTAAACAAAAAAATCAAATCACATATTAGGACTATTTCTTACACAACAACAGCGACTGCTTCATCAAGAGCATCGACACCAGGGAGTATCTTTCCTTCCAACAATTCCAAACTTGCACCACCACCTGTTGAGATGTGACTCATAACATCCGCCACTCCAACTTTCTCTACTGCTGCCACTGAATCTCCACCTCCGATGATTGTTGTCACTCCCTTTTTACTAAGTTCAGCTAGCTTCTTTGCAACTGCCTGCAATTCACAATCACCAAAATGATCACTACATGGTTCTCATATTCATATAGAGTAACAGATAGAGTTGAAAGGGACAGTTGGTAGATATATAAATATGAAACGCACCTCAGTTCCAACTGCAAATTTGTCAAACTCAAACACTCCCATAGGTCCATTCCAGATGACTGTTTTGGTGGTCTCCAAGGCATCATTGAATGTCTTGACAGAATCTGGTCCAATATCTAATCCCATCCACCCATCTGGGATAGCAGTGGACGGTACAGTCTGCATAGTCAAAACAATATATATTACTTGTACTTCTTAATTTTAAACTCTAACAAAATAGTAGTTCTAACTTGCAGACATATGCATTCTCATGTGAGGTGCAAGTGTTGAAATGGGCCCTTCTGGTAGGTTGGGTCACGGGTCAAACTTGGTTTCAGCCAAGTTGAGGAATATGTTGTATGGATTGGGTTCACTTATAACTCTTTTGTTCATTTTTAATGAATAATTAATGCGTTATATATAATTAAAAAAACTAAGCTATGACATTGCTGAGAAGTTTTACTTATTTGGAAAAACAAGTACTCTAGACATCTATCAACCCACTTAACCCGCTTCCTTTTTAGCTACTAATATTTTACCTAGAAGATCTATTAGAGATGATATAAACCGAAAACAGCTTGTTTATACGGAAATGGGTTGTGAGTTGTGACAGCCAGCTTTAATTATACCATATATTTTTTCGATGAATAAGAAAGGTGGCATAGGTAAAAGAAAAAAGAAGCAACCTTGCTGTTTGCATCAGGTGCAAACTTGTCAGCAATGACCACATCGGTTGGTAACAACAGGGAAACTCCTTTGGCCTTCGCCTTGGCAAGGAGTGTGGTTGCGAGATCAAGCTTGTCTTCCTCTACCAATGAGGATCCGACTGATAAGCCCTGAGCCTTGTAAAATGTGAAGATCATACCTCCACCCAAAAGCAAAATGTCACACTTTTCCAAAAGGGATTCGATAACTCCAATCTTGGACGAGACCTTTGAACCACCAACAATAGCAGCAAATGGCCTCTTTGGGTTTGAAACTGCTCCATCAAGATAGTCCAATTCCTACATCAATTACAAAGAAATAGTTATACATACCTAGTGACATAATGAAGATACTGATCTTGTATAAAACAGAAGACGATATGAAACCTTTTGCAAAAGGAAACCAGCAACAGATGGCTTCAAGAACTTTGTGACTCCCTCGGTAGAGGCATGGGCTCTGTGTGCGGTTCCAAAAGCATCGTTGACATAGAGATCAGCAAGTGATGCAAGCTTTTCGGCAAAGCCTGGATCGTTCTTCTCTTCTTCCTTGTAAAACCTGACATTCTCAAGGAGAAGAACACCACCGTCGGGAAGTGCAGCCACCAACTTTTCAACCTCTGGACCAATACAGTCATCGGCCTTAACAACCTGCATAAACATCAATGATGACACATAAATATCAACTTTAGCTAGTCAAACGGTTTTCTTTGAATGTATAACACTATAACTTGATCAAATAACCTCATTTATTTATATTAAAACTAATCATTGCTAAAAATGTAACATTTTGCTGATAGTTGGTGAGAATGAAGCATGCGTTTTGGTAACAACAGGAGTATTATCTTAAGTTGTTTTTTAGCAGATAAATAATGAAGGTGATGGTACCTCAACGCCAATGAGCTCTGTTAGCCTGGGAACAAGAGGAGCGAGACTGTACTTGGGAGTAACACCCTTTGGTCTACCCTGTAGAAATCCATTTCATTTGAAATAGTAAGATAAAAAGAAGCCTGTTACAATAATACTTTTAGAAGCATAATAAGCAGGCATGCCATTGATAAAAAGATAGTTTGTTGAATACTAGTAACAAACAATCACGTATTGTAGTAGTTTTTAGCGAATGCAAGTAAAAAAAGGGATGTATGTAGTAGTAGTAGTAGTAGGGCGTATTTGGCAACAAGCTTATTGGAGCTTATAAGAGGTTGAGATCTTAAAAGCTTATTGAAGCTTTGATAAGCTATAAGGTGAAGTAACCGAAATGAGGTTATAAAAAAATGAGTAGAGCTTATAGTGGTTGAAATATATGTGAATTAAATTTAATTTATATAGAGTTAGGTTGGCCATTCAGACCGTTTGTTTTTTTTTTTTTTTTTTTTTTTTTTTTCCCCGTTGAGAAGCAGTTAGAGGTAAGATCTTAATGGTCTAGATTTGAGAGGGGTGTCTGAATGACTCTTGTTAACATAAAAAAAAACAAACACCACCTTAGATAAATGATGTAAGTATTTCTTCCTAGTAATTAAAAAGTGGATGTAGAAAAACTGACTGACTGACGGTCTGAATGCAGAGAGATAATGTTATAATTTTAATAATAATAATAATAAGTGTATAGAAATGAGAATGGAAAAGTAGTAGTAGTAGTAGTACCAAGTGACTGGAGAGGATGACTTTAGCGCCGTTTTGAATAAGATGCTTAATGGTAGGAACAGCAGCTCTGATTCTGGTATCATCAGTGATGTTCTGAGCATCATCCAAAGGCACGTTCAAATCAGCTCTAACAAATACCTTCTTCCCTTTCAGCTCAGCTGGTGACAGGTCCCCAACGCTCTTCTTAGCAGCTGATATCACTGAACTTCTTCTTCTGCTCATTGATCGGAGGAGTGATTGAGAAGCCGAGACAGCGTGGAGATCGAATGAAGCAGTTGAGGCTGCGAAGCCGAGACCACGTGGAGATCGGAGGAAGCGGCATGGGAGATTAGTTTTGATGGCAGCTTTGTTGCTGCTGGTGGTGGATGAGGAGGAGGTTGTGGGGAGGAGTGTGAGTGACCCAGCTGCAGATGCTGCCATTTTTGTTAAGTGAATGAATGAAAGGAGGAAATGGGGTTGGCTTCTACTTGTTCTGCTTACAAAATTATATGTGGCGATTTTGGGGCTGAGAAATGGATGTTCCTTATCGTTGAGGAGAGGTCTATGTTTTCTCTCTTTGGATTTGCCTCCTCTTCCCACTATTCCTTAATTTACTTTCTTCTTTTTCTTTTATCCAATCCATTTTCTTTTTATTTTTCTTTACTAAAGTCCAACATATACCCCTTATTTCGTGTCTCGTTTTATATCTCTAAATTCTTTTTTGACATAAAACCATTCTTTCATTAGTAAAGTTGACACAAAATCATCTTTACATTAGTTTAGTCAGTCAATAAAGACTAACGGTGCAAATTATTTATCCGTTATCTCCAAACGAAAGAGAGAATATTTGCATCGTCAGTCCTAAAAGACTAACAGTGCAACTTATTTTTGGAAATAAATTGCATTTGGTCCCAAGGACTAACGGTACAAAACCTTTTTGGAAAATAAATTAAAATGGGGCCAATAAGGAGGTGGTGGTTGTGGTGGGTGATGAAGGTTGTGGTTGTGATGGGTGTTGGTAGCAGTGGTGGCGGTGGATGGCAGTGGGTGGTGGTGATGGTGTTTGTGGGGAGTGGTGGTGGCGTTGGGTGGAGGTCATGGTGGTGGTGGCCCCCTTTTAATTTATTTTCCAAAAAAATTTTGCACCGTTAGTCCTTAGGACTGACGATACAAATATTCTCTCTTTCGTTAGGAGATAACAGATAAATAATTTGCACTTTTAGTCCTCATTGACTGACTTTACTAGCATATGGATGGTTTTGTGCCAACTTTACTAACGGATGGATGGTTTTGTGACAAAAAAAAGTTTAAGGATGTAAAGTGAGACATGGGACAAACCACATGGATGTATTTTGGACTTTACTCTTTTTCTTTTAATCTAAAAATGTGGTTGCCGAAAAGTTTTTAGCTTTTAAAATAATTTGGCTAATAATAAGAAAAACCATCATTAAATAGCCTAGTAGTAAGGTCTTTGACTTTTAAACAAGAGGTTAATGGTTAAAACCTTGCTAGCTATGGATATTTGAGGGTGGTCAGGAAAAATTCAGAAACGGTCCCAAGAAACGATGAGATCATATACATCTTAATCAAAAAAGCTCACATCCCCAAATTCCTTGAACAGGAAAAACAACATTGGTTTTAGCTAATAATATAACAACATAAGTTACCATTCAAGTTATTGCCATAATTTATACCCATCACATCCACATTTCTATAACACAAATCCTATAACATAAAACAAAACAACCTTACTCATAATCCATACTTTTAGATACACCCACGAACACAAAATTGTAAAACAAATTAAAATAATCTTTCTTTAATATCTTTCATCAAGTTGTAAAACGAAGTATTGTATTTGTTAGTGCAAATATTACGATATTTAATCTATACATTCTCATTTGTTTTGATGATGACAAACATGTAACTTGTAATACATAATGTAAAATATATAAGTTACTTGTAATTATATCTTGTCTCAACATACTCTCAACACCTCTCGACGACTCAAGTCCTTGTATGCTACAACAAAGGTTCGTACATGTTTGTTATGTTGCATTATGATCAAACCCCTAACAAACCATTAAACATGTTTAGTTAAATAGTTTATAAAACACTTAAGTAAACATAAGTCATATATGGATATTATCCATGACCCATGGTATTGACCCATACCCATAAGTCTAGATACATTGTACCTTGGTGGGTACTCAAAACCATAACCCATAACCCATAACCCATGGTTTCAACCCAAAAACAATGGGTAAAGAGGAGCGTGCACGGATCCCTCAGATGACCCACAGATCTGTCACACCCCCAAATTACCTGTTTTGCAGCGGAATGGAATTCCTGGGGATTGACTGTCATAGCACCACAATCACAGTTATATTGAACGACCTAAAGTGTCGTTTGAAAAGAACATCGTTTGATTTAATAAAACAATCAGAGTTTACAAAGTAGGTCCCAAATGAAAATCAACTTGTGCGGAAATAAGTTTGTTACAATACAAACGATGTTTTAAAGTACGTAAAACCCAAGTGAGACGCGTCGTCATCGCGACTCCATGATGTATCCAAATGCATGCCATGAAGTGAATGCCTTAGAAACCTGAGATAAAAACATGCTAAAAGTGTCAACACAAAGGTTGAGTGAGTTCATAGAGTTTACGAAGAAATGTAAAGCCTTTCAAAATCGTTTATGCAGCAAAGGCATTGAAAATCCACTCAGTTCCAAGTTCCGCCCATACAAAACTTGCAACCTGTGTGTTCACAACCCATTGCCAAAGTGTAATGTAGTTTATGTTCAAGCCCACATCGTCAAATGAATTCACAAAATAGTGCCTAACTTAATGTATCAATAGTTACTTGATATAACGAATATGAGTGTTGATCAAATCGTTCCAAGACCGTTAGTCCATGATTGTACCAAGTACATGAACATACCAAGTCCGTTAGCCCAATGTTATACCAAGACCATTAGCTCAATGAATATACCAAGACCATTAGCTCAATGAATATCAATGAATATACCAAGACCATTAGCTCAATGAATATACCAAGACCATTAGCTCAATGAATATCAATGAATATACCAAGACCATTAGCTCAATGAATATACCAAGACCATTAGCTCAATGAATATGATATGGAAGTTCTAAGTGTGGCAAAACTGTTACTACGCATGACTAAGCATTCAGTTCAGTTAAACATGTAGTTTCAAATAATCATGATAGTTATGAAAATAATTGAGCATGTATCTCCCCCAAAACATTTATGAAAACAAGTAAAAGTAGGGGCTATGAAAACTCACTTGGTGGAATGATGCGAAGACAAAAGTGAGTACACCGAGATGTAATGTGATACGTTAATCTTGACCTATTGTGAAGGATATGATACGTCATGAGTTGCAATGTAATGTTATGCATGCACTTCGTATGTTATTTATACCATTTACGGGTTTTGAAAATATTACTCGTCGTCGAAAAATACTCTTTTGACGTCTTGACCCTTCAAAAATGACTTTACATGTTTTTACGTCAAAATGTCATCCTATAATGGTTTTATAATGATTTTTGGTGAAATTACCACTTTTCGTCGCAAAACAATGTCGTCGGAAAAATCATGAAATTAACAAAAATGGCTTTGGAAAACTAGTCGCAAAACGGTGTACGTCGATCGTTAGAGAACGAACTCGACGGTTTTGGAAAGTTTGTATCGATATCTAGAAGTTTCAGTTCAGGAGTTTTCGTTCAAAAGGTCTCGATCATAAAGATATCAAGGGCTAAAGATGGTGGTTTTTGTTAATTGTGTGCAGAAAATGAGTTTCGGCCAATGTTTGAACATCCGTAATTAATTTACTATAACTCCGCTTGACAAACAGCTTTTCGTTTTGAAAAATATGGCCGATGAACTTGATTTTACTAGAAGACAATTCGTTCCAAAAAGTTTCACATCATGGTTAAAAATAGCCGCAAACATGGACGTTACAGCTACTAAAATACTTGTAACGTAAAAATAATATAGTTTTTCAGAAAATAATAGTTACGGCAACTTTATGAAAACGTGCATATATTTGTCGTTTCAAATCCGTTTTCTACGTATAATATGTCCTTAGCTTCGTATCGAAGTAAACTAATATATTTTTGATAAGTCGAAATAATTTGTGAAGCTTAAGGCTCGTTTTTGACCCGAACAAACTAAAAACTGCAAGCTGAATTTTCTGAAAAGTATTTATTTCGTCGTCAAACTTTAAAAATTCACCACGGCTTCGTTATAACTCCGTTTTTATCCGTTCAAAAGGCCACGGATTCGTTTTAAAGTATATTTTCTAAATATCAAGGCCAAAATGTCGTACCAACAGTAGGTTTTTCCAGAAATTCGAAACAAGGACAGAACCTAAAATATAGTTATCGAAAATAGTTTTTCTCGGACAAAACCTATTCTAATCCCTTCAAATCAACTCCAAAACTAATCTAATCCTACCATACACCTTCTTAGGGTGTCATGGGTTCCTAATCACCATCAAGACCAAAGAATACCAAGGGAATATTTATAGGATGACCAATATGTAATATAACTCAATAAATCATGAAATAAATGGTATAAATCACATAACATGCATATAAGCTCCAAAAATGAAAAGAAACATATGAAAATGAAAAGGAAACATGAAAGTGAAAGAAACTTGCTTACAAATGAAAGTGATGAGGTGAAAGTAACAAGGATTAATCCTAAATACTCTTGGTTTTTATTTCAAAACCATATAAAGAGTATATACTAGATTGATTATACACTTGTGCTTGCAAAACTTTTGATCCCTATGTAGCTTGATGTATGACCGGTTTTGAGAACCCAAAGGAGAGAAAAGAAAGCTTCTAAAACTTGTGAAAATGAAATGAATGAGTAAATTGTCTAAGTAAAGACTTATGTATTATTGTAGAGACAAGAATTACCAACTTAATAAATGAAGTTACCCTCCCCCCCCCCCCCCTTTATGGCCGGATTTTGGGGGACTTTTGTCTCCAAAATATCTTTTTTTTTCTTTTTTTTTAAATGTTGTGTATAATTGTGTAAATGTTTGAAAGATGTAAATGAAATAGATTTAAGTTAAAGTAAATGGTAGATTTTTGGTACAAGTAAGTTTTTGATAGATCAACATAGAATGTATTGAGATGATAAAAATTGTAAAAATACTTTCCTTGTGAAATTTGAGTGATAAAATAATTATCGTATAATTTTTAAGAAAAACGACGTAATAATTTAACTTTAACGATTAATACACCAAATAAATTTGAAACACTAGGAAAACTAAAAAATATAGTTTTTATAAACTAAATGTAAGTTTAAAAATACATCGGGATCATTTTTGAAAGTAACGGATTAAATGTTAAAATAATAACTCACGCGATAAAGTTTATTAAACATAAAAATTACGCGTTGAATGTGAAATAAAATGTCGTGAATGAACGAATGAGGTGTACATGATGTGAATGCAATGTAGACTAATCATAGTCCATATGAAATGTACGTGATGTCATGATCATGAATTCGCCGCTAAACCTTCAAGGTTACGCGAATTTGAAACAAGTAAACCAAGTTTACTATAAATGTTGAAATAATGAGACATGAATTGTGTCGAGAAATGACCCGAAAGTACGGGTTGTCACATTCGCCCATCCAAAAAGGAATTCAGTCCCTGAATTCAATCGTTGTTAGGTCTAACGGGTTTAGGGTTTGATGTAGCAAACTTTCCCATTCCCGAGCAAAACCCTCAAAAGACTTTTTGGTAACCGATTTTTACTTAATCTCACAACTCATCAAACAAGAACTGTCATGAGATTAGGCTAAATCGGTTTAGGTAACAACTTGTTTCTAGTTTGATCTTTGCAACTCATCAAACAAGAACTGTCACGCGGATCAAACTGGAAACAAGTGGTTTGAAGAAAATCTTTTGAAAATTTGGCTCGATTACGGAATTGCTTACTCATATAAGACTACTACTCCCTTCATTGCATGATTCTTCCTGAATTAGACATAGGTGATCAGGCTATGTATAATTTAGGAGTAACTATGCAATGCTTGGACTAATCGACTCATATGTTTGTTTGGTGTTGAGTCAACTGATGTTAAAATTGTGATGAACATCGAGAAGAGAAGACATGGAGAAGTGTCGTTAAAATGATCGATAAAGTAAAAAGAATTAAAATCTTCGTAAATGATAACAAATCGGAAAGAAAATAAAGTACGATAGATGAGAATATTTTACAACGAGTGGTTTAGCAAAAGTAGTACATCTTTAAGTTATAAAGTTTCGGATACGATGGAAAACATAAACTTAGTACGACATAGTACATAAGGAGAAATAAGACTGTTAGTTTCCGAACTTCTTCAGTCTTCCGCGTCGTTGATACCTTGACGAGCTCCTCCTCCTCCTTCTAACATATATACATTCCCATGAGCACCTTCGACTTGTTGGCCTTGGTTTTGAGGACATTGATTCCGATAGTGTCCTTGCTCCCCGCATCTGTAACATGTAACCATGGCCTTGCCTCTACAATTCCTGGCAAGGTGTCCCAGTTGTTGACACTTGTAACACTTAGCAGGACAAAGACCCGTGTGATGATACTTACATCGATTACATAGTGGGTAGGTTCCAGCATAACCTCTGCCTTCTACTGGTGCAGCAACATATACCATTGCAGTTTCTTGCCCTCTTTTCTGTTGTTGATGATAGTTAGTGTTGCGGTTTTGGTTGTTGTTGTTATAATCTCCTTGGTCGTCTTCCCATTTTCTTTTGTTGTGGTTGATTTGGTTATCTTCGTTGTTGTTGTTGTTTTGGTTATTGTAGTGGTTGGTGCAGTTGTTGTGGTTGTTGTTGTTTTGGTTAGTGTTGGGGTACTTGCCTCTCTTCACTACCTGGGCCATGAGCTTTTGAGTCAATCGAATAGCTTCCTCAATCGTTTGCGGGTCAGAAGAAGTCACATCGCCTTGAATAATTTCGGGAAGTCCCCCGATGAAAGCCTCTAGCAACTTCTCATTATCAGAAACCATGGACGGGCATAACACAGCCAATTCTTGGAATCTCCGAATGTAAGTGTCAATATCGTACCCAATGGTTACTAATTCATAGAACTCCGTCTCCAACTTTTTGATTTCCGTACGTGGACAAAACTTCTTAGTCACCAAACTCTTGAATTGCTCCCAAGTAAACTTGAAAGCATTCTCCATCCCAATCGGTTGAGCATAAGAATTCCACCACGATAATGCTCCATCGAGTAATGTGCTCGTAGCAAATTTAACTTTACTATCATCCGGACAGTTACATAGCAAAAACACTGATTCCAATTTTTCAAACCATCGAACCATTGCTGTAGCTCCCTCGGTACCTCTAAATTTCGTGGGCTCACCACTTTTGAAATCCTTGTAAGAACAGCTCTTAACTCCGGATCCTCCTGCATTTCCAGTAGCAGCAGCAAGCCTTGCGGCTACAGCAGCAGTCGCGGCCTCGGCAGCAGCAGCAGCCACCGTTTCCCTTTCCACTCTTAGAGCATTAGCAATGCTATCATTCACTAACTTCTGAATAGCCGCTTGGGTCATTTCAACTGTAGCTTTCTTCGGTGCCATATCTTCTTCAAAACAAGAGGAAATGTGAGACGTAGCCAAAATCCGATGTTAATAATAAACGCTCCAAAGAATTGTGATAAGTAATGATAAATTTGAGATTATGTTTCAAAAATGATCGACGGGTTCCGAAAAGATGGGTTATGAGGTGTCGTAAGTGCTTCAATGTATGATGGTTTAGAGACTTAATGTGTGAATAAAGCGTAACTCGACATGTTAGTGGTGAAACAAAGGAGTGAGAGCGACTTCGCCCTATATAAGGGTTTATCTCGGCATTCGTCGTTATCGATGATGAATCAGCTGATATAAAAATTGTGATAGGGAATGACAAGGAATTCTCCACGTTAGAGTATGGGGAAAAGATAATGGGATGGGCATTTAAGGGCATCCATGTGACAATCGATGTGAAATGAAAGTGAATAACTCGAAAAATGTACGTAATGACCGCATGTGAAGTGAACATGCACTTGTGATGAAATGATGAGATGCTATGATAATGTAGTTATAGTCTAGGGTCAATGATGCAACCTAGTTCTCTATAACTGAAGCTCTGATGCCAATCTGTCACACCCCCAAATTACCTGTTTTGCAGCGGAATGGAATTCCTGGGGATTGACTGTCATAGCACCACAATCACAGTTATATTGAACGACCTAAAGTGTCGTTTGAAAAGAACATCGTTTGATTTAATAAAACAATCAGAGTTTACAAAGTAGGTCCCAAATGAAAATCAACTTGTGCGGAAATAAGTTTGTTACAATACAAACGATGTTTTAAAGTACGTAAAACCCAAGTGAGACGCGTCGTCATCGCGACTCCATGATGTATCCAAATGCATGCCATGAAGTGAATGCCTTAGAAACCTGAGATAAAAACATGCTAAAAGTGTCAACACAAAGGTTGAGTGAGTTCATAGAGTTTACGAAGAAATGTAAAGCCTTTCAAAATCGTTTATGCAGCAAAGGCATTGAAAATCCACTCAGTTCCAAGTTCCGCCCATACAAAACTTGCAACCTGTGTGTTCACAACCCATTGCCAAAGTGTAATGTAGTTTATGTTCAAGCCCACATCGTCAAATGAATTCACAAAATAGTGCCTAACTTAATGTATCAATAGTTACTTGATATAACGAATATGAGTGTTGATCAAATCGTTCCAAGACCGTTAGTCCATGATTGTACCAAGTACATGAACATACCAAGTCCGTTAGCCCAATGTTATACCAAGACCATTAGCTCAATGAATATACCAAGACCATTAGCTCAATGAATATCAATGAATATACCAAGACCATTAGCTCAATGAATATACCAAGACCATTAGCTCAATGAATATCAATGAATATACCAAGACCATTAGCTCAATGAATATACCAAGACCATTAGCTCAATGAATATGATATGGAAGTTCTAAGTGTGGCAAAACTGTTACTACGCATGACTAAGCATTCAGTTCAGTTAAACATGTAGTTTCAAATAATCATGATAGTTATGAAAATAATTGAGCATGTATCTCCCCCAAAACATTTATGAAAACAAGTAAAAGTAGGGGCTATGAAAACTCACTTGGTGGAATGATGCGAAGACAAAAGTGAGTACACCGAGATGTAATGTGATACGTTAATCTTGACCTATTGTGAAGGATATGATACGTCATGAGTTGCAATGTAATGTTATGCATGCACTTCGTATGTTATTTATACCATTTACGGGTTTTGAAAATATTACTCGTCGTCGAAAAATACTCTTTTGACGTCTTGACCCTTCAAAAATGACTTTACATGTTTTTACGTCAAAATGTCATCCTATAATGGTTTTATAATGATTTTTGGTGAAATTACCACTTTTCGTCGCAAAACAATGTCGTCGGAAAAATCATGAAATTAACAAAAATGGCTTTGGAAAACTAGTCGCAAAACGGTGTACGTCGATCGTTAGAGAACGAACTCGACGGTTTTGGAAAGTTTGTATCGATATCTAGAAGTTTCAGTTCAGGAGTTTTCGTTCAAAAGGTCTCGATCATAAAGATATCAAGGGCTAAAGATGGTGGTTTTTGTTAATTGTGTGCAGAAAATGAGTTTCGGCCAATGTTTGAACATCCGTAATTAATTTACTATAACTCCGCTTGACAAACAGCTTTTCGTTTTGAAAAATATGGCCGATGAACTTGATTTTACTAGAAGACAATTCGTTCCAAAAAGTTTCACATCATGGTTAAAAATAGCCGCAAACATGGACGTTACAGCTACTAAAATACTTGTAACGTAAAAATAATATAGTTTTTCAGAAAATAATAGTTACGGCAACTTTATGAAAACGTGCATATATTTGTCGTTTCAAATCCGTTTTCTACGTATAATATGTCCTTAGCTTCGTATCGAAGTAAACTAATATATTTTTGATAAGTCGAAATAATTTGTGAAGCTTAAGGCTCGTTTTTGACCCGAACAAACTAAAAACTGCAAGCTGAATTTTCTGAAAAGTATTTATTTCGTCGTCAAACTTTAAAAATTCACCACGGCTTCGTTATAACTCCGTTTTTATCCGTTCAAAAGGCCACGGATTCGTTTTAAAGTATATTTTCTAAATATCAAGGCCAAAATGTCGTACCAACAGTAGGTTTTTCCAGAAATTCGAAACAAGGACAGAACCTAAAATATAGTTATCGAAAATAGTTTTTCTCGGACAAAACCTATTCTAATCCCTTCAAATCAACTCCAAAACTAATCTAATCCTACCATACACCTTCTTAGGGTGTCATGGGTTCCTAATCACCATCAAGACCAAAGAATACCAAGGGAATATTTATAGGATGACCAATATGTAATATAACTCAATAAATCATGAAATAAATGGTATAAATCACATAACATGCATATAAGCTCCAAAAATGAAAAGAAACATATGAAAATGAAAAGGAAACATGAAAGTGAAAGAAACTTGCTTACAAATGAAAGTGATGAGGTGAAAGTAACAAGGATTAATCCTAAATACTCTTGGTTTTTATTTCAAAACCATATAAAGAGTATATACTAGATTGATTATACACTTGTGCTTGCAAAACTTTTGATCCCTATGTAGCTTGATGTATGACCGGTTTTGAGAACCCAAAGGAGAGAAAAGAAAGCTTCTAAAACTTGTGAAAATGAAATGAATGAGTAAATTGTCTAAGTAAAGACTTATGTATTATTGTAGAGACAAGAATTACCAACTTAATAAATGAAGTTACCCTCCCCCCCCCCTTTATGGCCGGATTTTGGGGGACTTTTGTCTCCAAAATATCTTTTTTTTTCTTTTTTTTAAATGTTGTGTATAATTGTGTAAATGTTTGAAAGATGTAAATGAAATAGATTTAAGTTAAAGTAAATGGTAGATTTTTGGTACAAGTAAGTTTTTGATAGATCAACATAGAATGTATTGAGATGATAAAAATTGTAAAAATACTTTCCTTGTGAAATTTGAGTGATAAAATAATTATCGTATAATTTTTAAGAAAAACGACGTAATAATTTAACTTTAACGATTAATACACCAAATAAATTTGAAACACTAGGAAAACTAAAAAATATAGTTTTTATAAACTAAATGTAAGTTTAAAAATACATCGGGATCATTTTTGAAAGTAACGGATTAAATGTTAAAATAATAACTCACGCGATAAAGTTTATTAAACATAAAAATTACGCGTTGAATGTGAAATAAAATGTCGTGAATGAACGAATGAGGTGTACATGATGTGAATGCAATGTAGACTAATCATAGTCCATATGAAATGTACGTGATGTCATGATCATGAATTCGCCGCTAAACCTTCAAGGTTACGCGAATTTGAAACAAGTAAACCAAGTTTACTATAAATGTTGAAATAATGAGACATGAATTGTGTCGAGAAATGACCCGAAAGTACGGGTTGTCACATTCGCCCATCCAAAAAGGAATTCAGTCCCTGAATTCAATCGTTGTTAGGTCTAACGGGTTTAGGGTTTGATGTAGCAAACTTTCCCATTCCCGAGCAAAACCCTCAAAAGACTTTTTGGTAACCGATTTTTACTTAATCTCACAACTCATCAAACAAGAACTGTCATGAGATTAGGCTAAATCGGTTTAGGTAACAACTTGTTTCTAGTTTGATCTTTGCAACTCATCAAACAAGAACTGTCACGCGGATCAAACTGGAAACAAGTGGTTTGAAGAAAATCTTTTGAAAATTTGGCTCGATTACGGAATTGCTTACTCATATAAGACTACTACTCCCTTCATTGCATGATTCTTCCTGAATTAGACATAGGTGATCAGGCTATGTATAATTTAGGAGTAACTATGCAATGCTTGGACTAATCGACTCATATGTTTGTTTGGTGTTGAGTCAACTGATGTTAAAATTGTGATGAACATCGAGAAGAGAAGACATGGAGAAGTGTCGTTAAAATGATCGATAAAGTAAAAAGAATTAAAATCTTCGTAAATGATAACAAATCGGAAAGAAAATAAAGTACGATAGATGAGAATATTTTACAACGAGTGGTTTAGCAAAAGTAGTACATCTTTAAGTTATAAAGTTTCGGATACGATGGAAAACATAAACTTAGTACGACATAGTACATAAGGAGAAATAAGACTGTTAGTTTCCGAACTTCTTCAGTCTTCCGCGTCGTTGATACCTTGACGAGCTCCTCCTCCTCCTTCTAACATATATACATTCCCATGAGCACCTTCGACTTGTTGGCCTTGGTTTTGAGGACATTGATTCCGATAGTGTCCTTGCTCCCCGCATCTGTAACATGTAACCATGGCCTTGCCTCTACAATTCCTGGCAAGGTGTCCCAGTTGTTGACACTTGTAACACTTAGCAGGACAAAGACCCGTGTGATGATACTTACATCGATTACATAGTGGGTAGGTTCCAGCATAACCTCTGCCTTCTACTGGTGCAGCAACATATACCATTGCAGTTTCTTGCCCTCTTTTCTGTTGTTGATGATAGTTAGTGTTGCGGTTTTGGTTGTTGTTGTTATAATCTCCTTGGTCGTCTTCCCATTTTCTTTTGTTGTGGTTGATTTGGTTATCTTCGTTGTTGTTGTTGTTTTGGTTATTGTAGTGGTTGGTGCAGTTGTTGTGGTTGTTGTTGTTTTGGTTAGTGTTGGGGTACTTGCCTCTCTTCACTACCTGGGCCATGAGCTTTTGAGTCAATCGAATAGCTTCCTCAATCGTTTGCGGGTCAGAAGAAGTCACATCGCCTTGAATAATTTCGGGAAGTCCCCCGATGAAAGCCTCTAGCAACTTCTCATTATCAGAAACCATGGACGGGCATAACACAGCCAATTCTTGGAATCTCCGAATGTAAGTGTCAATATCGTACCCAATGGTTACTAATTCATAGAACTCCGTCTCCAACTTTTTGATTTCCGTACGTGGACAAAACTTCTTAGTCACCAAACTCTTGAATTGCTCCCAAGTAAACTTGAAAGCATTCTCCATCCCAATCGGTTGAGCATAAGAATTCCACCACGATAATGCTCCATCGAGTAATGTGCTCGTAGCAAATTTAACTTTACTATCATCCGGACAGTTACATAGCAAAAACACTGATTCCAATTTTTCAAACCATCGAACCATTGCTGTAGCTCCCTCGGTACCTCTAAATTTCGTGGGCTCACCACTTTTGAAATCCTTGTAAGAACAGCTCTTAACTCCGGATCCTCCTGCATTTCCAGTAGCAGCAGCAAGCCTTGCGGCTACAGCAGCAGTCGCGGCCTCGGCAGCAGCAGCAGCCACCGTTTCCCTTTCCACTCTTAGAGCATTAGCAATGCTATCATTCACTAACTTCTGAATAGCCGCTTGGGTCATTTCAACTGTAGCTTTCTTCGGTGCCATATCTTCTTCAAAACAAGAGGAAATGTGAGACGTAGCCAAAATCCGATGTTAATAATAAACGCTCCAAAGAATTGTGATAAGTAATGATAAATTTGAGATTATGTTTCAAAAATGATCGACGGGTTCCGAAAAGATGGGTTATGAGGTGTCGTAAGTGCTTCAATGTATGATGGTTTAGAGACTTAATGTGTGAATAAAGCGTAACTCGACATGTTAGTGGTGAAACAAAGGAGTGAGAGCGACTTCGCCCTATATAAGGGTTAATCTCGGCATTCGTCGTTATCGATGATGAATCAGCTGATATAAAAATTGTGATAGGGAATGACAAGGAATTCTCCACGTTAGAGTATGGGGAAAAGATAATGGGATGGGCATTTAAGGGCATCCATGTGACAATCGATGTGAAATGAAAGTGAATAACTCGAAAAATGTACGTAATGACCGCATGTGAAGTGAACATGCACTTGTGATGAAATGATGAGATGCTATGATAATGTAGTTATAGTCTAGGGTCAATGATGCAACCTAGTTCTCTATAACTGAAGCTCTGATGCCAATCTGTCACACCCCCAAATTACCTGTTTT
Organism: Chrysanthemum seticuspe; assembly: GCA_019973895.1. Taxonomy (NCBI): domain Eukaryota; kingdom Viridiplantae; phylum Streptophyta; class Magnoliopsida; order Asterales; family Asteraceae; genus Chrysanthemum; species Chrysanthemum seticuspe. Next base: position 531,110 of record BPTQ01000006.1, on the reverse strand, counting down.
GCAGCGGAATGGAATTCCTGGGGATTGACTGTCATAGCACCACAATCACAGTTATATTGAACGACCTAAAGTGTCGTTTGAAAAGAACATCGTTTGATTTAATAAAACAATCAGAGTTTACAAAGTAGGTCCCAAATGAAAATCAACTTGTGCGGAAATAAGTTTGTTACAATACAAACGATGTTTTAAAGTACGTAAAACCCAAGTGAGACGCGTCGTCATCGCGACTCCATGATGTATCCAAATGCATGCCATGAAGTGAATGCCTTAGAAACCTGAGATAAAAACATGCTAAAAGTGTCAACACAAAGGTTGAGTGAGTTCATAGAGTTTACGAAGAAATGTAAAGCCTTTCAAAATCGTTTATGCAGCAAAGGCATTGAAAATCCACTCAGTTCCAAGTTCCGCCCATACAAAACTTGCAACCTGTGTGTTCACAACCCATTGCCAAAGTGTAATGTAGTTTATGTTCAAGCCCACATCGTCAAATGAATTCACAAAATAGTGCCTAACTTAATGTATCAATAGTTACTTGATATAACGAATATGAGTGTTGATCAAATCGTTCCAAGACCGTTAGTCCATGATTGTACCAAGTACATGAACATACCAAGTCCGTTAGCCCAATGTTATACCAAGACCATTAGCTCAATGAATATACCAAGACCATTAGCTCAATGAATATCAATGAATATACCAAGACCATTAGCTCAATGAATATACCAAGACCATTAGCTCAATGAATATCAATGAATATACCAAGACCATTAGCTCAATGAATATACCAAGACCATTAGCTCAATGAATATGATATGGAAGTTCTAAGTGTGGCAAAACTGTTACTACGCATGACTAAGCATTCAGTTCAGTTAAACATGTAGTTTCAAATAATCATGATAGTTATGAAAATAATTGAGCATGTATCTCCCCCAAAACATTTATGAAAACAAGTAAAAGTAGGGGCTATGAAAACTCACTTGGTGGAATGATGCGAAGACAAAAGTGAGTACACCGAGATGTAATGTGATACGTTAATCTTGACCTATTGTGAAGGATATGATACGTCATGAGTTGCAATGTAATGTTATGCATGCACTTCGTATGTTATTTATACCATTTACGGGTTTTGAAAATATTACTCGTCGTCGAAAAATACTCTTTTGACGTCTTGACCCTTCAAAAATGACTTTACATGTTTTTACGTCAAAATGTCATCCTATAATGGGTTTATAATGATTTTTGGTGAAATTACCACTTTTCGTCGCAAAACAATGTCGTCGGAAAAATCATGAAATTAACAAAAATGGCTTTGGAAAACTAGTCGCAAAACGGTGTACGTCGATCGTTAGAGAACGAACTCGACGGTTTTGGAAAGTTTGTATCGATATCTAGAAGTTTCAGTTCAGAAGTTTTCGTTCAAAAGGTCTCGATCATAAAGATATCAAGGGCTAAAGATGGTGGTTTTTGTTAATTGTGTGCAGAAAATGAGTTTCGGCCAATGTTTGAACATCCGTAATTAATTTACTATAACTCCGCTTGACAAACAGCTTTTCGTTTTGAAAAATATGGCCGATGAACTTGATTTTACTAGAAGACAATTCGTTCCAAAAAGTTTCACATCATGGTTAAAAATAGCCGCAAACATGGACGTTACAGCTACTAAAATACTTGTAACGTAAAAATAATATAGTTTTTCAGAAAATAATAGTTACGGCAACTTTATGAAAACGTGCATATATTTGTCGTTTCAAATCCGTTTTCTACGTATAATATGTCCTTAGCTTCGTATCGAAGTAAACTAATATATTTTTGATAAGTCGAAATAATTTGTGAAGCTTAAGGCTCGTTTTTGACCCGAACAAACTAAAAACTGCAAGCTGAATTTTCTGAAAAGTATTTATTTCGTCGTCAAACTTTAAAAATTCACCACGGCTTCGTTATAACTCCGTTTTTATCCGTTCAAAAGGCCACGGATTCGTTTTAAAGTATATTTTCTAAATATCAAGGCCAAAATGTCGTACCAACAGTAGGTTTTTCCAGAAATTCGAAACAAGGACAGAACCTAAAATATAGTTATCGAAAATAGTTTTTCTCGGACAAAACCTATTCTAATCCCTTCAAATCAACTCCAAAACTAATCTAATCCTACCATACACCTTCTTAGGGTGTCATGGGTTCCTAATCACCATCAAGACCAAAGAATACCAAGGGAATATTTATAGGATGACCAATATGTAATATAACTCAATAAATCATGAAATAAATGGTATAAATCACATAACATGCATATAAGCTCCAAAAATGAAAAGAAACATATGAAAATGAAAAGGAAACATGAAAGTGAAAGAAACTTGCTTACAAATGAAAGTGATGAGGTGAAAGTAACAAGGATTAATCCTAAATACTCTTGGTTTTTATTTCAAAACCATATAAAGAGTATATACTAGATTGATTATACACTTGTGCTTGCAAAACTTTTGATCCCTATGTAGCTTGATGTATGACCGGTTTTGAGAACCCAAAGGAGAGAAAAGAAAGCTTCTAAAACTTGTGAAAATGAAATGAATGAGTAAATTGTCTAAGTAAAGACTTATGTATTACTAGCAGCGTACCCGCGCAATGCAGCGGCGGGTACCATGTGACTAAATTTTGTAGCGAGTAAATGTTTTTCATTTATATGTTTTTTCTAAACAATAAATTTACGTATTTTAATTTTCGATGAACTACGTATTTTAATTTTTATATTTTTTTTACGATAAATGTACGAATGTCAAAAAATTTCATGTCATATATTTCAACTCATCACTGACAATAACCTTTATTATACAATTATAATAATAAATATTTTACTAAGCAACGTCTAATTATTATATGACACTCTACTTTTAGTCATCATATTCACCTGTCAATAGATATAATTCGACATGCCATACCCTAATTTACTTTTCTTAAAAGATGTTGTATAGAAACATAATTCATGTTTATATTATATTTAGAAATTATATTTTTGAAATGATCTTTTTGTCACAAAATTGATCAAACCACGACCTAATACATGCCTTTTCTACGCAATCTCAACCTTTGTGGCTTTCTAAGCTATAGTACTCAAACAACAACTCCAACTCCAAACATTATATATCATGTCACACTACATTATTTCCCTTGTCCTTCATGGCTTTATCCTTAACTTTTATGTCCACACTCTAGTGCATATATAAAGGTATTTAATTTTTTTCTACGTTCAACTTCATAATTTTTATTATTTTTAAACAATCTAACTAACAAGAGAACATAATCACACATTCACACCCTTGACATTTCGAACCATTTTGTACAAAAACATCCAATCTATACTCAAAAGTCATGATTACTCCATACCTGCTACATTATTTATACTCTTACATAAAAACTCCATACATAGCAAATAGTAGCCAAATACCACTGTTTGGTGTTGTGGACAAGCAACAAATAACCTTTTCATGATTGTACTAATTTGTTCTTTAATGAACTTTAACCAAACTTCATGCATGAGATAAGCTACAATCGATGAAGACTTTATATTGTAGGATTTTTGTACTATTGATCATACCACTACATCTTCCAGTTTTTTATTTATTTTCTTTAGCAGCATCTTCCAGCATTCTTTGTTCCATCACACGATCGGTCATGATCTGAGAAAACGAGCTTCAATCCAAAAAGAAAAAGAAAAAGAAAAACACGACGCAACTTCAAATGATAGTCACATTTAAAGCTTTCATAGATGATGAGAGTGGAGAAAAGAATTGTAGAAGATATAATAACTTACAAATGTAGGCTAAGATCCATTGTATGATGGACCATATTCTAAAATAGTGCCATAGTGGAGATTCCGAGATACAAATTACCAGCCAAAACATGGAGTTGAATCCACTTCTAAGCACGATAACCTGTTTACGTTTTCATATATCTACCCACTTGAACTGTGAACGCACAACATCATAAGATATATATTTAAAGGTTGAAACCACTATATATATAGACTAACTGGTACGTACTCGTCCGCGCCTCCACCTTCTTTCTCCATGTCTCAGCCTCCATAGCATCACAACTATATTGTCCAACCCCCACACAAAAAGAAAAAAAAAATAAATAACGTAAAAGAAAGATGAGAGCTAAAACATACTTACAACCTGTAGGCTTAAAGGTATGCAAATGGATGATTCAACTATAGATAACCTGCAAGATAGAGAAAGAAAACAAATTAGAGAGAGAAAGTAAGAAAAACAAAAGTAGAGATATAAACGGTGGAGTAAAAGAAAGATGGTGCAATAGTAAAAAGAGGGGTTGGGTTTATATCATAGCAAAGGTAGTTAACTTCTATACGTTTTTTTATTTATTTATTTATGAGCAATTACAAGCTTTAATGGGTTGAGTAAAGATTTGAGGTTGTTACAAATATATATAATTAAAGACGTATAAAATTGAGGTTATTACAAGTATATATAACATTGACTATGACTTATTAATTTTGCATTTCCTATTAAAGAAATGTTTTTGGTCTTATTTTTTTAAGACTACTTTAATTAGAAAGTCCCAAATGTTTTATTAAGTAGTATAGATTGTAGAGACAAGAATTACCAACTTAATAAATGAAGTTACCCTCCCCCCCCTTTATGGCCGGATTTTGGGGGACTTTTGTCTCCAAAATATCTTTTTTTTTCTTTTTTTTAAATGTTGTGTATAATTGTGTAAATGTTTGAAAGATGTAAATGAAATAGATTTAAGTTAAAGTAAATGGTAGATTTTTGGTACAAGTAAGTTTTTGATAGATCAACATAGAATGTATTGAGATGATAAAAATTGTAAAAATACTTTCCTTGTGAAATTTGAGTGATAAAATAATTATCGTATAATTTTTAAGAAAAACGACGTAATAATTTAACTTTAACGATTAATACACCAAATAAATTTGAAACACTAGGAAAACTAAAAAATATAGTTTTTATAAACTAAATGTAAGTTTAAAAATACATCGGGATCATTTTTGAAAGTAACGGATTAAATGTTAAAATAATAACTCACGCGATAAAGTTTATTAAACATAAAAATTACGCGTTGAATGTGAAATAAAATGTCGTGAATGAACGAATGAGGTGTACATGATGTGAATGCAATGTAGACTAATCATATTCCATATGAAATGTACGTGATGTCATGATCATGAATTCGCCGCTAAACCTTCAAGGTTACGCGAATTTGAAACAAGTAAACCAAGTTTACTATAAATGTTGAAATAATGAGACATGAATTGTGTCGAGAAATGACCCGAAAGTACGGGTTGTCACAAGATCCCTTGGATTTACAAAGCCGGATCCCTCCAGAAGGGATCCTTGGGGGCAGAACATGGTTTTGGTCTTTTTGCCTATAAATAGCAAACCACTTCTTACCATTTCTTCATACCTTCACACATAGTTTCTCTCCACCAAATCTAGGATAGTTAGATCATTAGGAAACATGTAAAGCACCCTCATCTCATATGATCATAATGCTTCTAACTCTCATTTGTTGTAAGCATACTCCTGAAGTGATCCTCCAAAGCAAGCTTAGAGATCTTGCTTCCTTACCTACTGAAGTGATCACCCATAACAAGATACAAGCACATGAAGATCTTATACAACAAGCTTGGGAAACTTTTCATCTTCATTCATAGAAGACTAACTACATCATGCTTTGGGTTCTTGATGTTTAGTCTAGGAGTTCATATCCATTAGACATATTGTCTTGGATATTGTCTAGTATCATATTCTTGTATCTATGACTAGACTAGATGGTTTATGTGTTTGTACCATAAAACACAAGGTTTGTTATGTTGGGCCACAAAACATAACGAGTGTCATAGATGTGTCAAAGGCATTAGTGAAGAGTGCCGAAGATCCGTGTTGAAGGCATTAGTGAAAGGTGCTGAAGGATCGTGTAAATGGCATTAGTGAAGAATGCCTAGGTCGTATAATCGATGAGGTGCATCGTTATACATATAGTATCTGTTTAGATCCAAGGATGGTGATATCCTTGATGGTGTTGTAACAAGGAGTGGATCTCCTTAAGATTAGGTGTTGTGTCGTGAAGGGTAGTAGTTCCTCCATAGTAATGGAACTAGGTGCTTAGCCTAGTACCTAATAAAGGGTAGGAGACGTTGTGAATGATTAGTTCTCCTAAGGTGTGAAAGAACTCGGTGGTTAGCCTAGCACCGTATAAAGGGTAGGCGACGTTGTGTTAGGTGTGGTTCGCCTTGGTGTGAAAGAACTTGGTATTTAGCTTTGTACCGGAAAAAGGTTAAGCGACGTTATGAAGGCTTCTCCGCCATAAGGAGTTGGTGTAGTGATTACGAACTCTCGAGTAGGTGACTCGGGGAGTGGAGTAGGGCAAGGAAGGTGACCTTGTAGCCGAACCACTATAAATCCTCGTGTTGGTTTGTCTATCCTTTTACTTATCGCTTTACTTTTATTCTTGCATTACTTTGTTTATTCTCTATGTGGTTGATGTCTATGTTTGTGATGCATACTTGGTCTTTCATATAGTCACAAACTATATTAAACACTTTACGTATTATGACACGCTTGATCAAGAAAAAGCAACCGGACTAATAATGGTGAAACTTGATTTATAATGAACCATTAATCTTGCGGAATCTTATGTGATGTCAAGGGGTTGGCCTTACATGCCGTAATGCGTTAAATGCATCCTCGCGTCGAGATTAGCAAATGCAATGGTTTATACTATATTTGATACAAAAGTTTTAAGTTTGAAACGGAAACGTATTCACCCCCCCCCCCTCTACGTTTTCACAATTGGTATCAGAGCGGGTTGGCTCTAGTTTTTAAAACAAATGGTTTTCAAAACGAGTAAGGTCCTCGTATCAAATTTTTGGTGAAGTCAAGCATAATATGAAAAGTGTTTTGTTATTTTTTTCTTTGAAGTTTTGTTGTTAGATATCTTGTTAATCAAGCTTGAATAAAGGTAAAAATGGTTAATATAACTTCACTAAAAAGTCTACAAAGGATAAACCTTTTCGTCGGGTCAAAACGTACATTTGTGTAATTCTGTGTCAGATCCGCGGATCCCTCAGGTTACACTGGACGGATCCCTTGAGGGATCCGTGGGATCCGTAGGTACAGAAGACAGTTTTTGTCTGAATTTCAAAAATTCATAACTTTTTAACCGTAAGTCGTTAGAAGTCGTGCCACCTATCGTTTTAAAGGTATTTGAGTCTACTTTCATTTAAAAATGATTTCATAAACTGATTCAAAACAATAATTTACAGAATCATTGATTAATAATAGAATGTCATTTTTCGGTCATAACTTTTGCACAAACTTTTGATCTAATTGGAGACGGATGTTTTCGCTTTTGAATAACAATGTGTCCTCTATTGAAATTAAGGTTTTGATCATATTTATAAATATAAAATAAACTAATCAAGCTTGGTATACATGTTTATATTTAACACAAAGCGATGAAAAGAACTTTCGTATGCTATCCTAAATGATAAATTGTCTTCTTTGCATTACTTGATTATTTGCTTATCTCAAATAGCTTTTGTACTTGTTTGATTGAATAGCATATGTGGTTTCCTTACCTTACTATTCATTCTCTTGTTTGTCGATTTAGTAATAGTCTAATCAATGTGCTATTTGAAGGAGTGTTTGGGATAACATCTAGTTGTGTCGAAAATGTTAGTTTTATAAGTTGAAAAATGTTTAAAACATATAAACACACTAAATGGCCTTTTGATTGAGTTTGTCATCTGTGAAACATAAATGTTTTATGTTCTTATATGATTTCTTGATTTCATATTTTCTTGTATCATTTTCTAAAAACAACAAGAATGTACATCGGATCATAACCTACACTTGTGTTGATGATGTACTCTCCCATTTTCCTTTTCATGATTGCTCTCCAAGCTTCATAGTAGGATTGACAACTTGATTATTTCATCTGATATACTCAAGTAAATTATTTTGCAACGCAAATATAATTGTTCATATCCGAAAGTCCAAAGTCGAGCTTTCCAACAACATATGTTGAACTAGCTCATGCAACCATTTTTTTTGTTCACTATATGGACAACGTTTAATTTTTTGACACCTTCGTCACCTTAGTTGTTTCAAGTATAATATTAATATAAACGAAGTAAAGTATCATCATTGCTACTGTTCGATAGGCCATTGTAGGAATATAAATTTTCCTAACTTGAGAATGAATACTGGAGAACTTATTGCACTAGAAACTCAATTTGACCTAACGGTTGAATTTCTTCCTTGAGAGAAGTTGGGTATGTGGAATCGCCCGTAAAAATGGTCGTGTTTAGCCATAATTGAGCACCGCTAGTAATAGTCTCATATTCATTCTCTCACTTGAGAAGTTTATATTCCTATGTTTTCCTAAAGTAAGTTTACAATGGAAATACTTTGCATTGTCTTAGGATTACTAATCAAACAAGTTGTAAAATTGATTTTTCTTTTAGCTAATCACAACCACTTGCCTCATCAAGCGATTATCTCGCTTTGATCGAGAAGAGCTACATGACTTCATGGACGAAGCTCATTGTATGCTAACCACCATCCGTAATGACTATATTGTCCTAAACTAGCACCTCACAACTCTTTTGTCTTGAACACCATCATGTGCTCTTTTGTTTCTAGACACATACCTTTCATGTCATTGTTAGTTTAAATGATTTACTAATCTAGACCGTAAATCTGTTTTGGACTTCTTGAATAGTGCTTTAAAGTTTGCTAAACTTTTATGTTATTTGTGAGCTCGATCTCATTTGATTGCCTATATGTGATCTCTACATTCTCTCCTTGCTCTGCTTAACGTGTATACATGTATGCTTGCTGTAGAAACAATTTGTTTCATAATTCGAAACATAGAGCAAAATTCTGTAACTATTCTGTTAAGAAAATCTGTCTCAGATGCCGGATCCCTTAGATGTAACTAGACGGATCCCTCAAGTGAAGGATCTGTGGGATCCGGGTGGACAGAAGTTCCTTTGTAGCCTCCTTGCATCAATCCAACATTCTAGACCTTATTGGACTAGTTAAACATGCTACATTAGGATCACTTAAACTTTCCTTAGGCTCAGTTGATCTCACATTCACTCATGGATGACTTAGGATCACATTCGAAGTATTTTTTTTATTATTCAAAACTCACCATCTTTCCGCTCCAATGTTTACACATTGTTCCTTTCATCTCAAAACACCTAGCTTGATATTTTTCTCAATTTTAGCAAATTGTTTTTAGTCATCCTTACCTCAAAATAGGCCAAAAACTAGGTTTTAATTTCTTATGATTTTTAAGGAATTCTCCAAATCTCTCTTAAGTCATCATCTGATCTCTAGGATCATTTAACACCATTTGACACTCTCAAATGTCTTAGTGTCATCTTTAATCATCCACTAGTGCTCATAAAGCCCCATTTTCCATAAAAGGCAATCATTAGCTACCATCAATCATTCTCTCTTGATCATTCAAGTCCATCCTCATATAAGACACTTAATAGATTGAGTAACTTAGGATATGTAGGTGCTAGACCTTGCTAGAACCCAATCACCTCTTTTTCACTTCATCTGTTAGCCGGATCCCTAGACTTAAGCTAGTCGGATCCCTCTAGTAAGGGAACCGGAGGAACCGTGGAACAGTAGGAACTTTATCTCTTTAGATAATCATTTCAAATTTCCTTTTTTCCCACACAAGTACTTGTTCAACACTTAGGATTATCTGTTTCCTATATGTTTATAAATGAGTTGCATTTATATGAGTCTTTACGTGTTCTTTTTTTTTTTGTTTCATGATTTTATGTGAACAATTTATCCATTGGTATAAATGTTTTCCTTTTGTACTAACTCTTTTGGATTCTTGTAGGATGACAATAGTCGATTTCATCATCAAGTCAAGTTGTGCTCATTCGCACATTTTTTTGTTATTTCTAATCTTGCATCATCCTAACCATCTTACTCCACTTTTATCACTACTCACAAAGTCATCATGTCTACCACCTATAGTGAGTCATCAACCAAGTCAAAGATTCACCTTGATACCTTTCATCACCTCTACCACAAATTCCATACCTCTAAGTCATAATGATGATTTCTATCATTATCACCGTGTCCAAGGTATAGTTCATGAACTACATGTTAAAGTATGTCTCCTGTTCTACCACATCCTACTTGTGTCAGCCACAACCTCAAACCACAAGCTACTTATGTCAACCACATCCTACAAGTGTCTCACTACCACTACAATTCATGGTCGCTCAACCATCCTCCACAAACATCCATATTGTCAAAAGCCGAGTGAATTTCGTAATGAAATGCGTCTCATCCCTAAGCATACTTTTCTTACCTTGAACAAACCTTACAACCTCTAAACCAACCATGATGATGCAAGTAGTAGGATTATTCTCTTTTTGACACTAATCCTTTCTTTGTAGGTTCATATATATACACTCTGATGTGTATGGGATTCTCGTCTATTTATGGACGAATTTTACACTAATTTTTTTTAGGTTCTTCTTGACGCCCTCAAGCTAGGGGGAGCTTCCTTCGAGCATTTATAAAGTGCATCACATGACTTACTCGTCCAAGGACGAATATAATTTTGCACTAACTTTTTGTTTTGTGGATTTTCAAAACACACTAGGAGTACTTGACGCTCTCAATAAAGGGGAGTTTTTTCGTCAAAGCTAAAACATTGCAAATTTTGCAATAATTTAGTCTTAGCCTTCCTAAAGTACTTGACGCCTTTAACAAAGGGGAGCAACCGTCAAGGGGGAGCATGCACACACTCATTCTTCAAAATTCCTTTATGTTTCAACAAAAGGGAGATTTCTTTCTCATCATATATTTTTCCTTTTTCTTTTTAACACTAACCTTGATGTAGGTTAAGCCTCAAAAATTTGATCCATTAAGCCGGTGGCAATAATGGTTATAATTCAAAGGATCTTTCTATTTTTTTGTGTGTGATTCTCTAGGTTCCTCTTAAAGGCGAGATCACCACCTTTTGAAGACGTGCAAGCTCAAAGTCATGAGTTTCTAAGCTTCGTCATTAGTGTTTTGTGTTGAAGGTATTGGCGTGGTGTGCCAATTGGAGCAATAAGGTGTTTTTATTTTAACTTCACTAGGGATGATGCAAACTCGCCATTCTTGGGAGAAAGGACACACCCTTTTTGTTTCGACAAAAGGGGGAGAAGAGTGTAAACGAAGAAGAAGGTAATGTATGGAATTACGGACACAAGTAACTTTGACATTTTACCTATCTATTACGTTTACATATATTTTGTCATCATCAAAAAGGGGGAGATTGTTAGTGCAAATATTACGATATTTAATCTATACATTCTCATTTGTTTTGATGATGACAAACATGTAACTTGTAATACATAATGTAAAATGTATAAGTTACTTGTAATTATATCTTGTCTCAACATACTCTCAACACCTCTCGACGACTCAAGTCCTTGTATGCTACAACAAAGGTTCGTACATGTTTGTTATGTTGCATTATGATCAAACCCCTAACAAACCATTAAACATGTTTAGTTAAATAGTTTATAAAACACTTAAGTAAACATAAGTCATATATGGAAATTATCCATGACCCATGGTATTGACCCATACCCATAAGTCTAGATACATTGTACCTTGGTGGGTACTCAAAACCATAACCCATAACCCATGGTTTCAACCCAAAAACAATGGGTAAAGAGGAGCGTGCACGGATCCCTCAGATGACCCACGGATCCCTTGGATTTACAAAGCCGGATCCCTCCAGAAGGGATCCTTGGGGGCAGAACATGGTTTTGGTCTTTTTGCCTATAAATAGCAAACCACTTCTTACCATTTCTTCATACATTCACACATAGTTTCTCTCCACCAAATCTAGGATAGTTAGATCATTAGGAAACATGTAAACCACCCTCATCTCATATGATCATAATGCTTCTAACTCTCATTTGTTGTAAGCATACTCCTGAAGTGATCCTCCAAAGCAAGCTTAGAGATCTTGCTTCCTTACCTACTGAAGTGATCACCCATAACAAGATACAAGCACATGAAGATCTTATACAACAAGCTTGGGAAACTTGTCATCTTCATTCATAGAAGACTAACTACATCATGCTTTGGGTTCTTGATGTTTAGTCTAGGAGTTCATATCCATTAGACATATTGTCTTGGATATTGTCTATTATCATATTCTTGTATCTATGACTAGACTAGATGGTTTATGTGTTTGTACCATAAAACACAAGGTTTAATATGTTGGGCCACAAAACATAACGAGTGTCATAGATGTGTCAAAGTCATTAGTGAAGAGTGCCGAAGATCCGTGTTGAAGGCATTAGTGAAAGGTGCTGAAGGATCGGGTAAATGGCATTAGTGAAGAATGCCTAGGTCGTATAATCGATGAGGTGCATCGTTATACATATAGTATTCGTTTAGATCCAAGGATGGTGATATCCTTGATGGTGTTGTAACAAGGAGTGGATCTCCTTAAGATTAGGTGTTGTGTCGTGAAGGGTAGTAGTTCCTCCATAGTAATGGAACTAGGTGCTTAGCCTAGTACCTAATAAAGGGTAGGCGACGTTGTGAAGGATTAGTTCTCCTAAGGTGTGAAAGAACTCGGTGGTTAGCCTAGCACCGTATAAAGGGTAGGCGACGTTGTGTTAGGTGTGGTTCGGCTTGGTGTGAAAGAACTCGGTATTTAGCTTTGTACCGGAAAAAGGTTAAGCGACGTTGTGAAGGCTTCTCCGCCATAAGGAGTTGGTGTAGTGATTACGAACTCTCGAGTAGGTGACTCGGGGAGTGGAGTAGGGCAAGGAAGGTGACCTTGTAGCCGAACCACTATAAATCCTCGTGTTGGTTTGTCTATCCTTTTACTTATCGCTTTACTTTTATTCTTGCATTACTTTGTTTATTCTCTATGTGGTTGATGTCTATGTTTGTGATGCATACTTGGTCTTTCATATAGTCACAAACTATATTAAACACTTTACGTATTATGACACGCTTGATCAAGAAAAAGCAACCGGACTAATAATGGTGAAACTTGATTTATAATGAACCATTAATCTTGCAGAATCTTATGTGATGTCAAGGGGTTGGCCTTACATGCCGTAATGCGTTAAATGCATCATCGCGTCGAGATTAGCAAATGCAATGGTTTATACTATATTTGATACAAAAGTTTTAAGTTTGAAACGGAAACGTATTCACCCCCCCCCCCCCTCTACGTTTTCACAGTATTGTATTGCATTGACATTGTTGATCATTTTTAATATAGGGGGTGTTTGTTTAAGCTTATATGTCGGTTTATGTGCTTATTTGATATTGACTTACGTTTCATAAACCTTAAATTTTCGGCTTATTTTGAGACTTGTGAGATATGTTTATTATGAGATAAGCATATATAAGCCCATAAGTCTCAAAATAAGCCAAAAGTTTAAAGCTTATGAAATGTAAGCCAAAACACAAATAAGCTCATAAGCCACATATAAACTTTTTTTGTGTGCAAATGGTGAATATATATATTAACTATCAAAAAAACACTTACATCAAAAGATAGAATCACAGATTTGGACATACCCAAATCTAATACAGAAAACTAACCAAGCAATCATACTATCCAATATCTGATAACAAGCTAAACTCAGACAACTAAAGAAACTGATAAAAAATTCAGCTGAGAATGCTCAAAAGCTCCATGTTGCACTCTTAACAGAAACATGCCAACATGAACCTTGAATTCACCATTAATGCACCTACCATCTAGATACATTTACATAACACTTCCACATCAATCTATTCAACCATCATCCACAATAGAAAGACATGAGAAGTGTATGGCTTCACTAGGAACCCATGCCCATCCATGGAAGGGCTCTTCCATATCAGTCTACATTTCCATCTCTAGAAGGGCTTCAACTGATTGGAAACACTCTCCCCCCATGATAACCATCCTAACCTCCTGTAATGGTATATTGAAAGGACCAATAAGGACCATCTTTCATTTCTCTCTATTCCCCCATCATATACCATTCTTCAAATCCACTTTTACCATCTTAACATTTCAAACTTCCTGAGCTTTAAGAACTACAACAGAGGCCTTAGCTTTTATACTTGCAAGTCTAAATCTAATTGTATCACAAAAAACTTCAAAAAGTTGTTCCACACTCCTCTGATCTTCACTGAATAGCCTACAGTTCCTTTCTCTCCATATCAAGTAGACACAAGCTGCAAGACTTAATCTCCTAATAATGGTATTAATAGTGTTTCCATTTTCCATTGCTGCATGAGTGCTAACAAAATCATTCCAAACCATATTTCTCCCATCTAGCCCAATCTTCAAACAAACCTTATTCCATAACTGATTTGCATACTTGCATTCAAAGAATAAATGCTGATGTGAATCCATATTTTCAAAACACAAATTACATACCAGCATATCATTTGTCCCCCACTTCTTAAGCCTATCCTGGGTCATCAAGTTGTTATATTCTGAGTAAACCAAACCAACTTGCTCCAATTTACACTGACTTCTTCAGTTTGTAAGTGATTATAGGCTTGCTTGATAGAAAATTCACCCATCTTACCCTTTCTATTCTTCCATACTAATTCATCACTGTTAGTACTGAAAACCATATTCTGAATTTGAGATATCATAGGAAATTTTTCATACCAATCATTAGGCCAGCACCAAACCCCATTATTGAACATATCCTTAACCACCATATTAGTACTCAACCTTGCATTGTAGATATCTCTGTGAGTAACAACAGAGTGTAAAGCTCCTATATGGCTCCAATTATCATACCAAATAGAAGCTTTACATCCATTGCCTATCTTCATGACACATAAATCTTTCACCTCTTCTCTAATCTTCAAGATATTCCTCCACCCCCAGCTATCCATTGAATCTTCACTCACAGCCCACACACTTCTACCTTTAAGCTTAACTGTATTGATCCATTTGACCCATAAGGAGTCCTTATCACAAGCCACATGCCAGAGATGCTTGACAAGCATAGCTTTATTCCATATTTCAATATTCTTTAGGCCTAATCCTCCTTGAACCTTAGGTTTGCAGATATGTTTCCAGGCAACCTTTGCTTTACCCCTGGATTCAGCTCCATGGTTCCATAGAAATTTTTTTAAAAGCTTGTTGATATCCTTAATGATGGTTTTAGGAAGAAGAAATACAGATGCCCAATATACTTGAATGGCTTCAAGCACTGATGCTATTAACTGAAGTCTCCCAGCATAAGACAGACAACTATTCTTCCAGCTTGATATCCTATGTTTAATTTTATCAATAAGACTTTTACACTCCTTGACCCCAATTCTTTTGGCTGAAAGAGGCACCCCAAGATACCTTACTGGCAACTTTTCAACTTTGAAAGGGACAATGTTAAGAATACTTTGCCTCTCTTCATTCTTCATACTTCCAAAAATGATAGTGCTCTTGCTATGATTAGGCAATAATCCAGTAATAACACCAAATTCATTGATAGCTTCCATCATAACCTCCACTGATTCAGTATTACCATGACAAAACATTAATAAATCATCAGCAAAGCACACATGAGTCACCTTAAGATTCTTGCACCCAAAGTGATATTTGAAACCTCTCTTATGAGCAATTTTATCCTGCATAATACCATCAAGAATTTCCATGACTAGAGTAAACAGATATGGAGACATAGGGTCACCTTGCCTGAGACCTCTACCCCCTTTATCCATGACTTTCTCCATTCACACACACAGAAAAGGATGCAGTAGTGACACATTTAATGATCAAATTAACCATAATTTTATGAAAACCATAACCTTCCAGCATGAGCTCCAAAAATTTCCAATTCATAGTATCATAAGCTTTTTGTATATCAACCTTTAAAGCCACCCTTTTAGGCCTTTCTTTCCTACTATACCCCTTGAATAATTCTTGAGATAGCAGGATATTATCTTGAATGTGTCTGTTAGGGACAAAGGCACTTTGATTTTGACTGACAAGCTTACCCAAACTGCTTTTCATCCTTTCAGTAATGATTTTGCTAATACATTTGTATAAGACATTGCAACATGCTATAGGTCTAAAATCAGTTACTGTATTAGGAGTGGGAATTTTAGGAACCAATGTGATTAGAGTAGAATTAATCTCTGTTAGCATCTTCCCCTTCACAAAAAACTCTCTAACAGCAAAATATACATCTTTCCCAATAACACTCCATGCTTTTTTATAAAAAGAATATGAAAACCCATCAGGACCATGAGCCTTATTATCATTGATTTGGAACATAGCTGTCTTAATCTCTTCATCACCAACTTCTTTTATCATATCATTTACCTTCCAACACCTAATTGACACATGCTAGCAGTTTCATTATCCATTACCAAAGGCTTCCCTACTCTACTTGATAAAGTACTAATTCCCTTTGAGGTCCAAGCTTCAATAGGCACACCACTCATCTTGACCCACACAGGTAACTTGACCAAATCCTTTTTATCCAAACACATATTGATATCCCATTTCTGGACAATTAAGGGCTTATTCTTAACCATCCAAGGACCACTATTAGCAACAAATTCCATTCCTTCTTGCTTAAAAAATTTCATGTAGTAGAAACCATTGCAGACATCAACAATGTCCTTAAATCCATGTCTACCCCACATCCTCCTAAGGTTATACCTCAGCTCATTCACATTCATGTCATCACCAACAAAATAGCCACATAGTGTTTTATCCCATTTCTTACTTCCTTCAGAGATTAAAACGTCATCAAACACTACTATTTCTATCCCATTAGCATCAAACTCAGTTGGAATCTCAAGCAATTTCTTATCAAACAACTGCTTATTATTAGTGACATTAGCATAAGTTCTTTTGATCTCCTTATTAGTATTCTTATTACCATCACAATGTGTATTCTCATCATTATTCACAACATGAACATCAGCATTAATATAAGATTGTACCTGATTAACCTCATCTGAATTAACCAAACCAGGATCCAATTCAACATTAATCTCAGTACCATCACTTTTATGACTGGAATCATTACAGTTACCCTTCATATCACTCCCCTTCCCAGACTTATTACACACACTTCCTTCAGCATTCCCAACATCTGAACTCCCAATCTTAACAACATCATTCTTCTTCCCACTACATGCCTCCTCTTCCCCATAACCTTTTCCCTTATTCCTACTATCATCACTTAAATCATCATCAGAAACCCTAATTTGCTCATTTTTATCAACCACACGTTCATTATTCTTCTTCTGACTTTTATTGCCTACAACATGATCATTGAATCGTGACGGAACCTTGACAACCCTTTGCGAAGTTCTATTCTTTTTATGCGACATAGTGACTATAGAAATTGGACTATAACTATCAGTTACAAAAACAGAGTACGAAAAAGGCGCCAAAAACGATTTGACAAAAATCCAACGAAAAATTACAATTCAAGCAGATAGAACGATGTGAAATGAGATTTAGAGTCGTTTGAATGTATTAGATTTTAAAAATACACCCAAAATGGTGAAGAAACGAAGCTTTTTTTATGAATTTTCATGGTGGAATTTTGGCGGGAAGGTTGTTAGAGGAGAGAGAATTTTGTTAGAGGAATATAGCCACATATAAACTTAAACAAACACCCACATGATAATCCATGTATATGTTGAGTTGGAAGTGAAAGTGAAGTGGTTTTATAAAGTATGAAACTAGTGTTATGAGTTATGACTTATGAGCATGGTTTTAAAAGGCGTGTCATGGTAGCGTAAAAGCAAGAGGCGTGATCTCCACGCTACGCAATAATCAAGGCATCGGCTTAAGACGTGGCGTGAAACGAGGCATGAGAATGTGCGATAAGGCACGTTAATGCGTGAGCCGTGATGTCTTTTTTGAATTTAACTACGAAGAAAAATGTTTTTTTTATAAGAAATGAAGAAAATTACATCTAATGATAGTTTAATGACTTAGTTTTTATGTATATTTTTACAAATTTATAAATATTTTTATATTTTTTTCCAGCTTTAAGTCACACTTTAACACTGTGTTCGTGAGTTCCATCATTAAAAGAAGAGAAGAGAAGTGAAGAGGAAGAGAATCACTTCTCTTCTTCTCTCTTCTTCCCAAAATCGGGCGGAACCACTCATAACCAAAAATAACACTTCAACTTCCTTCATCTTCTTTCCGGATCTCTTCCTTTCTTCCCTTTTCAGATCTTGAGAACACGGATTTTTTTCAGCTTCTTTTCGGATCGTTTCTTTTATTCCCTTATCAGATCTTGAGAACACAGCGTAAAAAAACCAAAATTTTGCCATGGCTCCCAAAGCGTGAGATTTGACATGCCGCCGCATCGAGCCACGCCTATTTATAAGAACGTTGACCGGCTTTTGACGAGAAGAAGAAATAAAAAGGAAAAGGATAAACCTCAAAAACAAAAACCCCCCTTCCCTTTGTTTGTTTAGTTGCAGTGTAGCCGGTACAGGAGAGATGACTGCTACCATTATCATCATATCTACAACCACTTCTTCTTCTTCTTAGAAGTGTAATAACAATCCATACATCCAACAGATAGAAATGGATGTAGGAATTCAGCAGCTGCTGGGGCCAAACAAATCCTCCTCCTCCTACTACTTGTTATCTTGTTCTTGTTGTTGTAATAATAATAGAATTAGAAATGATTTGTTATTGAATAATAATTTTATTATGTTACCTCCTCGTTTCAATCGACAAAGACGCATCACAACAAGTTCAATCAAAACAATAAAAAGAAATTCCATTTTCCGTGTTTATTCTTCTTCATCATCTTCAGATGCTAATAATCAACCAGAAGATGAAGAAGATAAACCAGAAGAAGACTCATTCAAGAGCTTGTTTAATTATTTGGGGGATTCTCTCAAGAAAGAAACCGGCTTCGATTTCGATGAAGCCAATGCCAAGCTTTCCGCCTTTCGACATTCTTTATCCCAATTCATCACTTGGAACCATTTCACTCAATGGAAGGTTGGTGAATTCATTCATTTACTATTCTCACCCAATTTCCACTCCTTTATTAATTTATTATTGTTTTTTATTTATATTCAGGATATGAGTAATTGGGATCCTACTAGAGTTGGCGTCTTTGCAGTCTATGCTTTTGTCACACTCCTTTCGCTCCAAAGGATATATATCGCTGTTCGTGCTCCTTTCCTTAATCGTCAAGCTACACAAGTCTCCCAAGCTTATATGGACGCCTTGATTCCTGACCCAACTCCTGCTAATATTCGAAAGTAAGAATCATTCACTAACTTCCTCATTTCCAGCTGTGCTATGCTATGCTATGTAGAGTTGACCCGTGATTTTGTTACTTCTTCTAGGATGCACAAACTAAACAACTAGTATAAGTGTAAGTGTAGAGTACCAATGGGCCTTTAGTCCAATGGTAAGAGCTTCTAACCTTGTGTCAATAGACCGGGGTTCGAATCTCTCCATTGGCCTAAAAGCTTTCAATTGGTACCATCCCCCCCACCGCAAATGCTCAGATTGACTGGTCAATGAGGGGCCTATTGGAGAAAATGGCCAGGGTTCAAAGCCCAACCTCTTGATAAGTACAGTCACTCGGACAGGTGCTCATTGCCTGGGGCCGGGTCCTTGGGGGAGGGTCGGTTGGCATCCTTAGGATGCATGGGACCAGGGGATCCCACCATTCTTCACCTTTTGGAGTATAAGCGTAGAGTATCTCATGCCCCACGGTATTTGAATCCAGTTATGCTACAATTAATGCAGATGCCAACTGACTGACCAACACCTTAAATCTGCTATCACAAACTCGACAACAGATATTAGTTCCATAATTAGCTAGTCGCTACAATGCTAGTGCTTTAGTAGTTAAAAACCTGTCAGAATGTGACCATCTTACTAGTTACTTCTTGTAACTTACCATACGTTCACTACAACTAGTAAAAAAATTTATAGTCACAGATACGTCTTATTTGAGTCCACAAGCGCAATGCAGATGCCAACTATGCTCTCAATTGTTTACCAACAACCTTAAATATTACTCCCTCCGTATTAGTTTATTACCGAGGAACAACTATGTGCATACATGTGGGGTGTGGCTGACAAAGTCACATACTTACAAGTGAAGTTTCATAGTTACAGTAGTAACATCAGCTTAATTTCCTATATTTTTAATCCTTTACTAGTTTAAAAACTCACTATAATATATGTTCATGCGCTTAAATGGCAACCTCTATCAAAATAGGCTTGATGGCAATTGGCAAATCTAGTAGCCCGTGTGACAGCAAAATGTTCTAACTGCATAGCTCTTGGATGAACCTTCTCTCAGTCATCATAAATATCATGAGTTCCATTCTGTCTTGCGAATTTTTGTCTCATGTTCGATAGTTTCCCAAATTAATTTGATTTACCTGCATTACTGGTTCTTAAAGGTATAAGAAAGGTTTATGGAGGAAGTCAATGCCCAAAGGCCTCAAAATGAAGAAATTCATTGAAGGACCCGAAGGAACACTTATCCATGACACTTCTTATGTCGGTGAAGATGCATGGGATGATGAAGATGATGATGATGCCACGGTTTCTAAGAACAAAGTTAAGGAAATTATTGACCGGGATGGGAGATTGAACACAGAAAACAAAAGCAAGCTTCAAGAGGAGCTTGGACTTTCTGGTTAGTTTGTGATTACTCTTTTCTTTGCTTATCTTTAGTAACAGTTTGTAGAAGTAACAGTTTTATATGGCAGACGTTAACCAAGAGAGTGGAAGAACATGGCAAGAAAGGCTACATATATGGAAAGATGTTCTTAAAAAGGAGGAATTAGCCGAGCGATTAGACTCGTCACGTGCTAAGTATGCGATTGAATTTGACATGAAAGAGGTCGAGAAAAGCTTCCGTGAAGACGCAAAGGTGAAAAGTGAAGGGCCACGTGCACTTTGGATATCAAAGAGATGGTGGCGTTACCGACCTAAACTGCCTTACACCTATTTTCTCGAAAAACTTGAATGCTCCGAGGTCAGCCCGTCGACTTTTATCTGATATAATTTTTTGCTAATACTTAATTTTTGATGCAATGGAGCTCCGTTCAGGTGGCTGCTGTTGTGTTTACCGAGGATTTGAAAACATTGTATGTAACAATGAATGAAGGGTTTCCTCTAGAATATGTTGTGAGTTTCATATTCCGTTATTCATAATAAAACTAATATGTGCATGTCATTTCATATATGGACCTGAATCATGTAATGTTTTGCTTTATAGGTTGATATGCCACTTGATCCCTACCTGTTTGAAATGATCACAAACTCTGGAGCCGAAGTTGATCTACTCCAGAAGAAACAAAGTCATTACTTGTTAAAAGTTGTAATTGCATTACTGCCTGGCATTTTAATTTTGTGGTTTTTACGGGAGTCATTAATGCTTTTGCATATTACTTCAAAGCGGTTTCTCTATAAGAAGTATAATCAACTTTTCGATATGGCTTATGCTGAAAATTTTATCCTGGTAAAGTTTTTATTTTTTTGATATAAAGCTACTTTTGACATTTTCTTATCTGTGTGCTTCATGACTAATCTTTTTTACTTCAATAATCTGGTTCTCATCGCCAGCCAGTTAGAGAGGTTGATGATACAAAATCTATGTATAAGGATGTAGTGCTGGGAGGAGATGTATGGGATCTCTTGGACGAGCTAATGATTTACATGCGGAATCCAATGCAATATTATGAAAAAGAAGTCAAGTTTGTGCGGGTAAGTTCATATAATCAAACATTTTAAAAAACGTAAGTGTAATTGTACATGTGCGTACTATTCTAATGAAGGTTTTTGGTTACAGGGAGTACTTCTATCAGGACCACCAGGTACTGGTAAAACACTATTTGCACGTACGCTGGCAAAGGAGAGTGGGATGCCTTTTGTGTTCGCTTCTGGTGCAGAGTTCACAGATAGTGAAAAAAGTGGCGCAGCACGGATAAATCAGATGTTCTCAATTGCAAGGCGAAACGTAAGATGTTATTATAGATTCTACTTTGTGATTGCTTTATCAATTATGATTAATTAGTGCGTAATAACATAGGTGTTTGTTGTGCAGGCTCCTGCTTTTATATTTGTAGATGAGATTGATGCTATTGCTGGAAGACATGCAAGAAAGGATCCACGAAGAAGATCAACATTTGATGCACTGATCGCACAGCTTGATGGAGAGTTAGTATTTAATATAAAACGTACCTTAAAAAGTTATGTTTGAAAGAGTTTCTGATATATAAATTTGTAAATTTCAGAAAAGAGAAAACTGGTGTTGATCGATTTTCATTAAGACAAGCTGTCATATTCATCTGTGCTACAAATAGACCAGATGAATTGGATTTGGAATTTGTTCAAGCTGGACGTATTGATCGCCGATTGTACATTGGTTTACCAGATGCAAAGCAGAGAGTACAAATTTTTGGTGTGCACAGTACTGGGAAGCAGCTTGCTGAAGATGTCGAATTTGAAAAGGTGATACTTTGGAATTTCAGTTTTTTAGTTAACTTTTCCGTTATAAACTTAAATCATTATTTTACTTGGTCCTAATAGTTTATCGTTTGCAGCTGGTGTTTCGTACTGTCGGGTATTCTGGAGCAGATATAAGAAATCTTGTCAATGAAGCTGGAATAATGGCTGTAAGTATTATTTACCGTGAACTTCAACTTATGATTGTTGTATGAACTGGAAAAATTATTAATGGAATTACTGGATCATACGTGCAGGTGAGAAGAGGTCATACAAAAATCTACCAGAAGGATATTGTTGATGTGTTAGATAAGCAGCTGCTTGAGGGAATGGGCGTGCTCCTGACAGAAGAAGAGCAACAGAAATGTGAAGAAAGAGTACGCATTTATTTCCTTTTGATGTATCTACGCCTTCCCTCTTTGTAAGGGTAATATAGTCATTATCATATTTTTAAATGTGATAGGTGTCTATTGAAAAGAAGAGGCTGTTGGCCGTACATGAAGCTGGTCATATTTTATTGGCACATTTATTTCCCCGATTTGACTGGCATGCATTTTCTCAGCTGTTACCCGGTGGCAAGGTATAATCTCCGAATGTTTACAATGTGTGGCGAATTTGAGTTATCTCTTCCATTATCTAACACATTTATGCAGGAAACAGCAATATCTGTTTTTTACCCTAGAGAAGATATGGTGGATCAAGGTTACACAACATTCGGTTACATGATGATGCAAATGGTGGTAGCTCATGGTGGGCGTTGTGCTGAACGTGTTGTCTTTGGTGATGATGTAACTGATGGTGGAGTGGATGATCTAGAAAAGATCACAAAGGTGGTGTATTGTTTTTCACTCAGTTCTTTAGTTTCTAGTTAATAATGGCACAAGCTACAAGCTGAAGATCTAGGATTACCACAGTATTGCAAATTTACTAAGAAATAACATATATACTTGTGGAAATTTAGAAAGAATGAATGGGCATAAGAAGCCACATCTTATATACACACATGGCTTTTGATGTATGGCATCTAGACACAGTAGGAATAGGATACTATTGAAATAAGAGAGCTCATCTTTCCAATACTCCCTCTCAAGTAGTTTTCTAGTTTGGATACGGAATTCTAAAATATGGAACTATCTGACCATTTGGCAAACAACTCTTAAAGTTGTTCCCGTGGCCGCAGAAGGCGTGTAGATTAATCTGCTCTGCAACTTCTTAAAATGTCCGAACTTGATTCAGTGCTCTGTTCATATAGGTTCAAATGCTTCAGCTCTGCACCAACATGATACATGGGATCCCAATCAAATAAAATCAGTTTTGTTAATTTATAGGATCTGAGGTCAAACAGAATAGCATAGGGGTGAGCATCGGGTCAAACCCGACCCGAACCTACAAAAACCGACCTGAACTGAAAACCGAAAAAGGAAAAAACTCAAACCGAGAACCGAACCGAAAAATATATATCAAAACCGAAACCGAACCGAATAACTCGGTTCGGTTCGGTTTTTGGGTTTCGAGCCGAAAAAACCGACAAAACCGAATCGCCCCGAAACCGACAAAAACCGAAATAAATATACAAAACCTAAACCGAACCGAAAAAAGTCGGTTCGGTTCGGTCCGTTTCGGTCGGTTTGTCGGTTCGGGTCGGTTTTCGGGTGGATTTGCTCAGCCCTAGAATAGCAAACTATACGTATACCCGGTCTTTATCATCAAATACTTGGTACAATATTCAGCTCGTAAATCTAGAATAATAGCTTAAACCAACCTTATTCTGTCCTCAACACTCCTCAAGTTGCAAAGCATATACGCGGATTATGCCCAAATTCCCTAGCAAAATAGATATGTTCGGCATAGCCGAAAACTGTAGTCAAATGCCAGCAAATAGCAGGATTTGACTATCTGCTTCTAAGTAAGTTCTACAGCGCTGTAATCATACAAGTGTGTCTTGTTAATGTACTTGTTGATTGGTATCATATGAAAGGTTCTATATGAATGTTTAGTTCATGGGAGAGGATTGGTAGGCCTGATGTGGATGACACAATTGCGAAGGGGCTGGGCTTGTGAGGAAATATGCACAAGAAAGTAACCTCATGCCCCCTAAAAAATATAAATCCCAAGGCTTAAAATACAATGATGGAATCAATCTCTCAACTGTTTACAATTTATAAGTTACTGAGTTCTATTTGTTACAAAGATTAAACTTTGTCGAATTCTGTAGATTGCATCTAACTTAACACGTGATGTGTCCTCAGATTGCTCGAGAAATGGTGATAAGCCCCAGAAATTCAAGATTGGGCTTTGCTACTTTGACAAACAGAGTTGGACTGGCTAATAGAGCAGACACCACTGACGGAGAACTCATAAAATACAGGGTAAGCTTTTCATACTTATCTATATGTGTTGTATCCTAAAGTTTATATTATTGTATGACTGCTGAATTGCCTGATTTTATTAATTCATCTGTCTCTCTACCCTGGTTCAGTGGGATGACCCTCATGTAGTTCCTGCTGATATGACGGTCGAAGTTTCAGAGCTCTTCACTCGAGAATTGACAAGAGTAACTCTCGCTTCCTCCCTTTTTTTTTTAGTGCAATGTATTGGTCGCTTCCATATTTATCTAATAAAGTTATCTAATATGGGTGGCAGTATATCGAAGAGACTGAAGAACTTGCAATGAAAGGATTGATGGCTAATAGGCATATACTGGATTTGATTTCAAATGAATTACTGGAGAAGTCAAGGATTACCGGGCTGGTAAGTTTTACATATTGTTAACAGATTGGTTTTCTCCATAAGTTGAAATTGGTTTACATATAAACTGAGATTGTTGAACAATTACAGGAAGTTAAAGAGAGAGTTGCAAGATTGTCTCCAGAGATGTTTGAAGATTTTGTGAAGCCTTTCCAAATAAATGCGGAAGAGGTACGTGTATTATACGTGTTTTATTCATTTAATTCGGGTTTAACATATGGAAATCCAGTCGTGATATGCTGCTGCTAATGGGTTTGTGACTTTCAGGAAGGACCGCTACCCCACAATGACCGCTTGAGATACCAACCACTGGACGTTTACCCTGCACCTCTTCACAGATGTTGAACATCATAAAGTCAAATTTTGTATCATTAGATGAATAGAGCTGCTTGAATTTTGTAGAAAATTTATCTTGTTTACTTCTGACTTGATCATGTCTTAATTGTACATTAGCGCACAATACATATATTGATTATTGAGAGATGCTTTGCACTATGTCGTAAGAAATACGGCCTCATATGTAAAACTTCTGATTAGAAATGTATCAAAAACGGGCAGACAACAGAATACTCCGTATTACATTGTTATATTTGCAGCATGCAATATAAATCCCAGAAATCCAAACGAGTACAAGAAAAACAAGTTCAGAATTCTACTGATACGAAAACGCCTTCTAGAATTCAGATGACAATTTCTACACGACTTACATTATAATTTAGCAAACATGGCAACTTTGGTTTCTTTCATCTCATTCAACATATACTGCACTTGTTCACAGAGTTACCAATTGTCTTACTATTGTTCAAACATACAACTTATTCAACTGATAAATAGCAAAAGTATACGGATGAAATTACATGGACATCAATAATTGTAATCACCAGTGCATTTGGTAAAAATAATTGTTGCTATAGATAAATGTATGAGTGTCATAACACAAATCCACCAGTTCCATAAAGCTAGAGCTTGCTAGAAGGTGCAGCTCTAGTGCGTTTTTCTACTAACCGAGAAATCATCTTGACTTCATCCTTTGCCATATGACGCGGACGGCTCAACCACAGTCCTCCATCAACAATAAGGGTAGTCCCATTCACATAATTACCTTGATATCAAGCAAGCACATATGTTAGTTAATAAGAAGATGAAAAGAAACCTTAGCATACTAGTGGGAATGTACTAAGTAAAATTTTAGAAGAGCAAACCAGCATTTGACGCAAGATATAGAGCGGCAAAGGCAATATCTGATTTCTCCCCAAGCTTGAAGAGCGGCATAAATTCTTTTGTTCTTTTGGATTTGATCTCGTCAGGGCCGAGTTTCCTCATGCCGGGAGTGTCATTGATTGGTCCAGGGGCAATCCCATTGACTCGGATATCGTAATCAGTACCCCATTCGAGAGCCAAATTTCTTGTAATAGCATCAACAGCAGCCTAAATAGGTACATACATACATACATACATAAATTCAATCATTCATATACATATATAAAATTGTTACAGGGCGATGGTATGGCGGATATATAAAGATATAATAGTATGTATACCTTAGCAGCCGAAACATGGATCTGGTACCAAGCAGCAGTGTAGTGGAGAGTGGCACTGATGTTTAGTATGAGCCCACCAGTGTCGTCGGTTCTACCAGGGCCTCCTTTCTTAAGATAGTTGAGCGCAGTGTGGCACATGGTAAACGTCCCAACTGAGTCTATGTCCATGACTGTACTAGGCAGGCCAACATTCAAATTCATTCAGATGATATTTTTTTTTACAAGTTAAGTGATTATCTATATCTATATCTATACTAATGCATTTAAGCACTTCCCTCCTATTAAATTTTTAAGATTTCTTAATATAGATTTTAAGCAAATAAAAGTGAAAAAGCATTATTTACAAGTATGTTAAGCACAAATAATTCTCATCTTAAAACACTATCTTTCTTACTTACAATTAATACACCCCTTCACCAATAAATACAAATCATTAAGTACAATGTACACACAAATGTAGCACAAATGTAAAAAAAAAACTACTCCAACTCCACTTCTTTTCTTTGCAGTAAACCAACTTTTATGATTTGTAGTTGTGTATGGATGCCACAACATATTCTTCATTTACTTTTGTTTATTCTAGAGTAAATTGCATTTTTGGTCCTTAAGGTATGGCCAAATTGCAGGTTTCATCCCTAACGTTTAGAAAGTGCAGCGGTAGTCCCCATTTTGAATGTTTTGTTGCATGTTTGGTCCCTAAATTGCAGATTTAGTCCTTAAAACTTTGAAGTTTCCGTTGCATGTTTGGTCCCTAAATTGCAGATTAGGGACCAAACATGCAACAAAACCTTCAAAATTGAGACCATCGCTGCACTTTCGAAACATTAGGGACGAAACCTGCAATTTAGCCATACCTTAGGGACCAAAAATGCAATTTACTCTAATTCTAAATGATACAACCTATCATCTCATCAACAACAACTACATAGTTACAACTTCAACTAACAACAAACCACAACAAAACCCACGTCTTTCTCAAAAAATTTAAACGAAAAAATAATAATAAATACAAGAACAAGAACAAAATCTCGATTTTGGTTTTCGAAATTCTCATAGATCCTTAAAGATCCAACAAACCCTTCATTGATCTTGGAAAAAACAAAATTCGAAACCACCTACCTGGTTTGCGAGTCACAAACAAGATTCAAAGAAATTGTTGTTTTTCGTTTTCATGGGTCAAAAATAAGAAATAGAAGGGTGCTTATTGTGTTTGTATTTCGATATGAAGACAAGAAACGAGAATCACCAATGACAAGTTTGTATTTGTCATTTGGATTAGAGAACGCGGGGATTTTGGTGGTGGGATTTTCGGTTTTAAAATTTAGTGAAGATGAGATGGTGACTTTTGTGAGTTTATGAGATTGAGATGAGAGAAAGGATATAAGAGGTAGCTGGTGAATGAGAAAATAGGGCAACATTAGTCTTAGTATCATTTAAGGTTATTTGCAATAATGGGTCTGTATTAATGTTTGTTAAAAAAATTATATTGGGCCGGGTACTACGAGCTGCACCGGGTATAATGATTTTTTGGGTTATCAATATTTGTTTTGGTTGAGATTATACGAAGGTGCACTAATACTTTTATATGAAATACTAGGCTATTGCTTAAAGATATTACAACAAAAAATCTCTTTTTGTGTAAAGTTATTGTCTCGGTAAAAATATAATAGTAATATATTGTACGCCAAAAATTTTAAGAGTTAATTGCATTTTTGGTCCCTCCGGTATGGCCAAATTGTAGATTTGGTCCCTAAAACTTTAAAAGTGCACTGAACGTCCTCATTTTGAAGTTTTCATTGCATTTTTGGTCCTTGTGGTATGGCTATATTGCATATTTGGTCCCTATGGTATGGCTGAATTGCACTTTTAGTCCCAAAAACTTTAACGTCGTCTAGGCCTAGGGGACCAAACATGCACCAGAAACTTTAAAATAGGGACGTTCAATGCACTTTCAAAGTTTTATGGACCAAATCTGCAATTTAGCCATACCACAGGGACCAAAAATGCAATTAACTCAAATTTTAATTTGAAGGTACCTGTCGTGTCAACGCGCGGGTACCATGCTAGTAATAAAATGAATAC
The DNA here is from genome assembly GCA_019973895.1 of Chrysanthemum seticuspe. Taxonomy (NCBI): domain Eukaryota; kingdom Viridiplantae; phylum Streptophyta; class Magnoliopsida; order Asterales; family Asteraceae; genus Chrysanthemum; species Chrysanthemum seticuspe. Next base: position 502,209 of record BPTQ01000006.1, on the reverse strand, counting down.
TAGTAAAAAAGAAAGAAAGAAAGTGTATGCCTGTGCGAAAGCCATTGGGGGAAAGGTCTTCGGGGGACACAAGGAAATTGCCGGCAGCAGCGTTGACTAAAATATCGAGTTTTCCGAAATGTTTCACCGTCGATTCCACAACTCTCTTGGCATCCTCTTGGTTTCGTACATCACCAGCAAAACCAACTGCCTGTATGTATATATGTATATTCATTTCAATTCACTTGTTATATAAATAAATTACTACCTCCGTACTAAATTATAAGTTCAGTTTGACTTTTTGACTCAAACTTTGATCTTAAATATTTTTGTTTGTATTATATAATACTTGATGCAAAATATATAAATGGATTGCGTTTTAAATGTATTTTCATTTGGTATAATTTTCATCAAGTGTTATATGATACAAACGAGAATATTTAAGATCAAAGCTCGAGTCAAAAAGTCAAAATGGACTTAAAATTTGGGAGAAGGAGTAATAAATAAATAAAGGCTATCTATGTATGAGTAGAGAGAGAGACCGAGATGCCTTGGGATCGGAGGGATTGAACGGCGGAGTCAACGACGGAGGTGCGGCGGCCCATGATGGCGACGGAGGCGCCATGAAGACCGAACTGAGTTGAAATCTCGAAGCCGATGCCGGAACCACCACCGGTTAGAAGAGCCACCTTCCCTTTCAATATTGACGCTTTGAATGGTGACTCCATTTCTATTCTTACTTGCTTTCTTTCTCTTCCTTCCTAGCACAAATATTTATACTCGTAGTAGTAGTATATCTTTGTTTTTTTGTTACACTATTTTGTGGAGACTATTAATTATTCCCTTACCAAAATTCACAATTATGTCTTATATCTAACTTTGTCTTAAAAAAATACATTTTAAAACTAGCCATATACCTTGCATAACAACGGAATTTAAGACTGTTTAATACTCCCTCCGTCTCAAAATTATTGTCAGGAGACAAAAATCACACGGTTTAATAAAAGTGGGACCACTGCTATTCTCAACCACTCAAATAGAATATTCTCCCACTAAATTACCTTTTTATTATTAAACATAGAAAGTGGACTATTAATTTGAGACATCCCAAAATGGAAATGTGGACCATTATTTTGAGACGGAGGGAGTATAATATTTAGAAATTGACATTAACAAGTCTTCATCATCTTCAAAGATGACAACAACATCATATCGTTTCCATTTTAACAAATTGGATATTAAAATATAAATCAAGATTGAGAATCAGATGAATTTGTAAAAAAAGAAAAAAAAAAATTAAAAATTGAGTAATTTAAAATAAAAATAAAAAAAACTAGTTTAAAGACCAACTATTTTTAAAAATATTTTAATCCGAGAAAGTAAATAAAAGATTGAAATTTATGTTTTAAAAAATTAATTTCGAGATAACACATTACTCATTTTTAAGTTTTTTAATTTCATTACAGGTAAGTTTTGCAAAAATAATTGATGATGGAACTGGAGATAGAGTTGTAGATTGAGTGTGAGCTTATAAAAAGAGATTACTTTTATAAGTTACAAGAACTGCCATTTAATTTTCAGATATTATGAATTATATGTTTAATAATCTTTTATAAGTTATGTCTGTCAAACAAATATTATATTTTAAATAGCTTAATTTTTTAAAAGATAAACATAATCTCTTAATAATCTTATGTATCTGCATGTTAGAAATAAAACGAGATTATATTAATGAACAATAAACCGTCTCTCTTAGTGTGCAACTTAAAAATGTAGTATATTCCTAATAAAACTTTAAAAGTTACATATTTTTTTAAAATATAAGTTTTTAATACATGATATACAATGTTAATATAGCATTTTTTGAGAGAAAAAAAAAAAGATATATAGATCTTAACATTAACCAGATCAGTGGGACCAACCGGCCTAATACTAATAACCATCATTTCATAATCGTTACTTTCGAGTCTATAATAAACTAAATTGAGCTAGTATTAATTAAAGAAAAAGTTTATTACAACTTTTGCCCAAACCAAAACACACCTTCTAAATGGCTGAGATATGCTGCTAGTACTTTTGTAACCATATTCAAAGGCAAAATATAACAAGCTTTATAACTTCTCTTTAGTTTTGGACAAACCCAAATGCTATCTCCATGCTACCCATATTTCATTTACCTTTTGACTTCTGGATATCAACAAGACAACAACCATATAATCTCCCCAATAAATGTTGATAACTACTGACCAACCCACATGCCCGCCCCACGGATAATACATTGGCAGCATTTGCAACCATCAAATAATACTTTGCCAAAACAACATCTGTGTACTTCTTGTCGAACATACAATAGATGTATAACAACATACATACAACAGTTTTCTCCCATACACCATCATTAAAAAAAAAATCATCAAATAATACAAACAACAAAATCTATACCAGTTCCATCACGCGTATACTTGTGCCAAAATTTGGTACTCCGTATCTAGTATGTACCTTTCTTCTTAATATTTTAGGGGAGAACAGCATTAGCTAAGATCCCCCTAGCCTTGTGTCCGTGGGTTTTGGTGTGGGACATAACACGTAACTTGTTGGTTATTTCAGTAAACGAAGGCCTGAGCATCGGGTTAGGTGACCAACACAGCTCCATTAGCCTTCTCCATTCACCATCACACTCCTTTGGAATTGGGGGTCTCAATGTGTTGTTAACGATGCCTCCTGCAACCAACATTCAGAATATCATTAGCCAAAGATCAATACCACAGTGTACTCAAATTTATTTACGCATTGCATAAAGCCGGCCTACCTATGATTGCACCATAGTGCATATTTGCATAGGGCTCCTCACCAGTAAGGATCTCCCATAACACGATTCCAAAAGAGAAAACATCAACCTATAACAGAAACAGACAATATATGATTAAGAAACGAATACTCACTATTTAGTAACATAAATATACATACCTTCTCAGAAACTTTACTGCTACTACCGTTGAGTAGCTCGGGAGCCATCCATGGCAGAGTTCCCCTAACTCCACCTGAAACCAAAGTGTTGCGTTTTATCTTTGATAATCCAAAATCACCTACCTGCATAAACATATACTTACAATATTAAAATATAAAAACAAATAGAATTAACATAATATAGTTTGCTAATTATGTGTCGCCTAAGAAACAAGGTGTAACCTTGCATATAGGTCGTGAAGGATCCTTCATATTGACCAACAAGTTGTCACATTTGAGATCAAAATGCACAATGTTCTTGGAATGTAAATACTCCATTCCAAAGGCTGCATCCATTGCAATTACAAGCTTTCTGCGATGATCAAGATGCCTGCAAACCACCATCGCAACAGATCAAGCATCTAAGTTACCAAATACATACAAGAGCTACAATATTTATAGTACATTAAAAAACATAAATCACAGTTTGCCATAACAGCACAACTACCATTACCTATCTTTGCGTTGTAAGACATGTCTTAGTGAACCATCGACCATGAACTCTGTGACAGTAGCTAATGTCGCACCAGGTCCATCCTGTACTACACCATAAAATGCCACAACGTTTGGATGGTGAAGCTTTGACAGAATGTCAGCTTCTCTCCAGAACTCAATTGTCTGGAATCAAACATATAGATAGTCAGCTATAAATGATTGCTTAGTCTCATATAAGCTTAAGTAACAAAAAATACATAAATTATTCAATGAAAAATAAAGTTTGCTAACCAATCTCTCCTGCTCAGATGATCGACCTGCAAAGCAACTCTTCTTTATTCGCTTGATGGCGACATCTGTTCCCCTCCATTTTCCATGGTAAACTGTCCCAAATGTACCAGAACCAAGCTCCCTTAACTCCTCAAGATCTTCATTTCTTATGATCTGCAACAACCAACAGATATCGACTTCACATTGAATTGTCTATTACGCTAACATGAATTGTCAATTGGTCGAGACATGTCATCATACCTGCAAAGAGCTGATATCAAGATCTTCTAGAGAAGGTAGCACTCCAACATTCCCTAACGTAGCCTACAATCATCATAAAGATGTATCACATATCAGGAACAAAAAAAAAAACAAAAAAAAAAAAACAACAACAACATGAGTTCCCATTACTATCATGTATCAATTGATGTAACTTTACCTCATACTCTGAGTTTGGCAGCCTCATGTTTTCAACCATATCAGCAAACTGCATGCTTTCACTGATCTTAACTTGTGATGGATCATAACGTGATTGCAGAGATACAGAACCCGCAACAGGAGCTGCATCTTTTGCTTCATCATTAACAAAAGCGTTTGTTGAGTCTAACTGGCTTCTTACAGAAGTATCTTCAAAGTCTGGAAATCCAGATGAAAATGCAAGTTGATTCTGATCAATATGAGAAGCGTCCTTGTTCGAGAAGTCATCCCTTGCCAATTTCTGGAAATACGACCAGTGCTGAGGTTCATGGTTTGCTATGAAACTCATTCCAGCTCCATCTTGAGGTAGGACATCTATACCAGGCGTATCTTCAGACATCATTGCTCTTGAGAATATATCAGATAGAAAATCACGGGGAAATCGATCATTCACATCAATGATTATATCTCCTTGCTCTGCCGGAGAATCATTTGGAGCAGAAGACTGAGCATTGTTAGCGGTAGAATCACTAGCCACCCGTTGACCAAGATTGAATTGCGATTTCGGTTCTGCTGGTTTATTAAACTGTGTGTTATTATTGTTGACCGCTGCGCTGTTTGTTTCATGGCCAGACTGCTTGTTGTTGTTACCCTCATTATGATTTCGAGGATTTGTACGTGATGGTTTTTTTGCTGAGATGGGAGGCAGCTCATTTTGAGAAGGACGATCCTCTGAAATGAAATCTTGTGGGCCAACATCAGAACGTGAATGAGTTAAGATGAACTGAGAACCAAGTGAATCATCAGACTTTGTTAGCCTGTTCAATTCTGTCTGACCACGTGGAATTCTCTCAGAATGATAAACCCGTGGAGGAGGTACAGGAGTCTCAAGGTAGCTCAAATCAATAAGATCAGACTCATTAACACCATAAGGCAATTCCTCTTTAGATGCATATGAATCATTGTCATTAGAATCACGAGTTTTATCCTTGCTGGCCCCATCAAGGGGGCAAGACGCATTTTCTGAATCCTGGTGCCTCTCCTCAGTCATTTTAGTCTCCGTTGTTTCATTTCTTAAACCGTGTTCAACCTCTTGCTTGACAGAGGTATCACCCTTGGGCACCGGCTTCTTTGACTGTTGCTGACCTACAAGCCCGTCATAGTTCGGTTGAACAGCCGATGGATTGTCAGATGAAGACCGAGGGACAGGTTCATGGTGCATCTGGTTATGGTTCTCATAAGCACTGGATGAGTTTGGCAGCATGGATACTGGTATTGATGATGATATGTCAGACAAAGGTGGCGCATTATTACTTATGTTCATGTCGTCAGCATTCTGAACATTCAGATTAGTTCCTGAAGAGGCCCCTAGACCATGCAAACTTGGCTCCCTTCTTGATCCAATGTCTAAACCGTTGACAGCAACTAAAAACTGAACCTCTGAATTGCCACCAGAGTTGACCAAACCGAAATGAGTATCATCCAAGTCGCTAAAGGAAAATAGGAACATTCTAAGCTTCTTTGAGGTTTCAGCATCACCACCAAGTAGATTACATTCCTCCATCATATTCTGCAAATCCTCGTCACAAGAAACAGATACCAAAGCATCTAAATCCTCTCCAGGAAGCTGATACTTGATTGAACATGTTTCGTTATAAAGTGCTACTGCTTTCTGCCATAATTCTTGCCACGAAATGTCTCTTCTTATACGGATAATGCGTGTATCTCCTCCAACATATCTAAGTTTCCCATCACTTGGACGAGGTAAGATTTTGCCACCAAAACTGCATAAGATCTTTATCATCAATGAAGAAAAATCACGAGTGCTGTTGGTGCTGGGTACTGACGACACAGAACCAAACAGAAGACCGTTCCTCCCTCTCTCGGACCCATTATGATTGATGATGCCTTTAGGATTCACCGCTGCTGGTGCAGAAAGGGGCATGATGATCCTAGGATTAACCCGGTCTCGCATAAATTCAAAAGCAAACTCTTCACCAGTCTGAATGGAATAATTTAGTCCCGGTGGTTTCATCTCTGAATTGGTATTTGAGTAGCCCTGAGATGAAGATGCTGCTGACTCATTGTGGTTGTATTGGACATGATGTTTGTGGGCTTTCGAAGCTTCCATTATTAATTATTATCTAAATAAACCTATTGGCGAAAGTAGCTAGGTAGCATGAATTGTGAGTAGCTAGACGAATAACATGTAAAGGGTATGAATGAATCCTGCAGAAAAAAAAGCAGTGACTAAGATTGTATGTATATGGCGATAACTTTGGGACTGTATTAGGTATTTAATAGTTTATGTGTGACAATCAACTGGCTTAGCTCAGTTGGCCACCTGGGCTCCTTTTGGAGCTTGGGGGAGGTTTTACCCAGGGTTCAAGTCTCGCAAGTGACAAAAATTCAGGTTTTCCTCCTGGTGCGAAGCCGTGTGACTAGGTGCAAGTGCATAGTAGTATATGTTTAGGGGGAAGCTAAAGTATTATTTATTGGTGAAATTAATCACAATAACAAAATGAGAAGAAGCTAGAGCTACTAAAATTAAGAGCATAGATAATTTCATTAATTATTGGAGTAATTAATAGAGATGAAGAAAACATTTACCTGCAGCTGGTTTAATGAGCTTTTGTTTCAACAGACAGACAAACGAGGAAGAACTAGTGTTGTTGTTTTTGGGCTATAAGTCAAACTGAAACGATGATGATGATGAGGTCAATGGAATTGTCCAGATTACCCCTCTCTCTCTCTCTCTTAAACTCATTATTAGCCCCTCATCTTCACATAATCACACCGACCAACCGCCCTTTTATTTGTTTTTAGATTCAACTACATAAATGGTCCTTATGGTTTCTCACATGTTATCAATTCAGTCCATTTTTCATTTTCGTCTCCAATCCGGTCTCCAATCCATTTAGTTTGTAAGGCTGGTCTCAATCGTGACCTGGGTCACCAGCGCCACGTCTGCTTTCTCTTTCCAGCGACCAGACATGACCCGGATGCCACAGTCGATGACCCAAAAAAAAAAGGAACGAGGCATGTTTTCTATCGGTCGAAATTCGAACCGATATTGTATTTCTTGGCACCACAACTGATGTGGAGCCTCCACATCCGACATACTCGATGTCGACATCGGTCATGTGATGAAAATTTTGGTGCCCAACCTATTTCAACTCATCGATTGGGACCGGCCTAAAGAAAAAATCAGTTTTTCTAGCTCTATGTATATACATACATATTTGATCGTCAACATTGTTTTCTTATGTTATCCTACATTTTCATATGTTTTTATATGTTTTAATCCATTTTAATACTTTTTTTTTCTGTTTTTATCCGTTTTTATATATTTTCGGCCATTTTTTTATACGTTTTCGCATGTTTTTATACGTTTTGATCCGTTTTTATATGTTTCCATCCGTTTTGTTCGTTTTTCTTGTGTTTTTATACGTTATCATAGGTTTTCATCCGTTTTTATACGTTTTCGTCCGTTTCTATACGTTTTCGCATGTTTTTATACGTTTTGGTCTGTTTCATACATTTTCATCTGTTTTTATACGTTTTCGTTCATTTTTCTTAAGTTTTTATACGTTTTATACATTTCATCCTTTTAAAAACAGATAAAAACGTATAAAAAAGTATACAGACTAGAGGTGTTCACGGATCGGGTAATATCTACAGTAACCAAAAATCGAAACCGAACCGAGAAAAACTTAACCTAACCGAATCCAACAAAATATTCGGTTATCGGTTTGGATATGGTTTTGGACGAAAACGTATAAAGACGTATTAAAAAGGATGAAAGCGTATAAAGACAGACGAAAACGTATTAAAAGGACGAAAACGCATAAAAAGAACAAAAACGTATATAAATGAACAAAAAGGGATAAAAACGTACAACGGATAAAAACGTACAAAAACGTGTAAAAATGGATGAAAACGTATAAAAACGAACGGAAACATTTAAAAACGGATGAAAATATATAAAGACGAACAAAAACGTAAAAAACGGATGGAAATGTATTAAAACGGAAGAAAACGTATAAAGACGGACGAAAACGTATAAAGACGGACGAAAGCATAAAAAATGGACAAAAACGGATAAAATGTATGAAAGCGTATAAAAATGGACGAAAACGTATGAAAAATACAAAAACGGATAAAAGCGTACGAAAAAAATATAAGGAGTGGATAAAAAATAAAAAAGTTTTGGGATGGTGAATGCAATTTTCTCCAAATAACAGAGACCATTTATGTAATTTACCTTAAGGACGGTGGATACAATTTCACAAACCCACAGGGATCATTTATGTAATTTGGAAGTGTAAAATGATCACACTACACACATAAACACAAAAGTGTCAACATTGATATTCACATAGCTTTTTTTTTTTTTTTTTTCCTTTTCTTTTTAAATATTTTTGAACAAGTATGATATTTTTTTAAGTTATTAGCCCAACTTTTAAAGGTGCAAATGATACCGAGAACTTAACTAAGTAGAATTTCTACTACCCTATATCTACTTAACAGTTAAACCCGTTACAAATTTGATGGATGTTATTTCCAAAATTACAATATTTATATTATAACTACCAAATAAAGGAGAAATGTAGAAACAAGTTGAGTCGAGGCCGAGCTTGCCAAAGCTTGAGCTCGAGCTCGGCTCGTTTACGATCATAAGTCTCGAGCTCGAGCTTGTTTTAAGCCTTATACTTTTAGCCCAAGTTCAACTCTTATCATATTTAACAAGTAGTTGTTGAGTATATTAGGCTTGAGCTCGTTTATATATAAATGTACCTATGCAATTATACGTGATAAGCGCATATATAAAGCTAAGGCTTGAACTCGTTTATTAAACGAGTCCCAAACAAGGATTGAGCTCGGGCTCAAACTCGTTTAAGCTTGAATCGTTTCGAGCTTTTATAAGCTTGGCTCGTTAGGACCGGACCGAATGTGGTCGGTCCGGTCCGGTCCGGTCAGGTCTCGGTCGGTCCGATCCGTTCGGGTCGTTTGCTCACCCCTAGTTTCATATGTTGTTGTAAGCTAAAGCAACAGATAGTGCATACCTAACAACTTATTTTTATTTTATATATAAAATAATTGACTGCTTTGAGCAAATGGATAGAGAAAGATAATTTGAAGACCAAAAACAACATTATCATAGACTATTAGTTTAATAGACTTTGTCTAACAAGAATGTGTGCTTAATAAAGGAAGGAAGTTGGTTGGTAAGTCATAATAAGTGGTGCAATTTTAATAAAGTCAGAAAACCTGTGCTGATTGTTCACATTCTTTGACTCACTTCTAATCATCAGTTTCATACAGCAATATTTCTGCTTTGGGTTTTCCTTCTTTTGAACCAAATGGGTTGCATATCCTCCAAGCCATCGACTCGTGAGCAGCAGCCGGACAACAGCGTCTTAATCAAGCATGCTCCTCCTGATCATCACTTGCTTGCCCTTGTTACTCCCTCCAAAACCAAACATACAGTTATTGATGATGCATTGGAACTCATTGCATCATCAAAACATGATATATTCACTCTTCCTCCCAACAACAGCAACCATACAGCTGACGTAATTGAACGGTGTGCAAGCTTCCATACTGTCGAGGAATATGATGAGTTGCTTCAAAGGATTAGCAGCCACACCAATGATAGTAATAGTGAGTTGCTAACAGTTCCAGTTCAGGACAGTTCCAATGACACAGGAAACGAAACGGTGAATATGGAGTTTCAGACTGTGGCTAGTCTGAGGCAATGGCTTGACTCTTCTAGTAATAAAGGGGGAGCAGCTGGTATATATGCAGCCAATGATTATCCAAATCCCAGAACTGGTTTTGCTTTCTATCAAGATAACACGAGTAATAAGAATACAGCTACATCTCTGCAAGTACAGAATTCGGCTTTGGTTGAGACAGACAAGCAACATGAAGATGAAAACATTGAAGAGCTGGTGGCTGCTTTTGACAAGTACATGCAACAATTGCAGATTGATGAGGACAACATTCTCAAACAGATGAGCAACACAGAATGTGCATGTTAGCCGTACATCATTCAGTGAATACAACTTACATATTTTCTCTGTTGTGGACTCATTAATTAATTTTATCCCCATTTTTCCGTTTTGTTATATTCATCGGTCTAATGATTAGCATGACTTCTTCATTTGTTATCGTCAAACGATAATTTAGGACCACCCTACAATGTATGCACTTTTGCATCTACTAATCCTAGTGATATCACTCGTGATACATTTACAAAGTTTCCACATATGCGCAGATGCCGAATTAGGAGTAAATATTTCAGTGTTATCTACACCTCAAAAATGTTTAAACCCAAGAAAGTAACATGGTCTCATTATCGCTTTTCAATTGTAAATTCTCATTTTGACTTAGTTGTCATCAACCTCCTTCTAGATATTTCATAATTACAGCTGGTTATATGGACATGTTGGGTAACGGGTCCAAATGGTTATCGGGTCAAAACGGGTGATGTGTAAATGCTTCATCATTGGTCATTGACTGACAGAATGAGACTTAACTACCTGTAAGAAGTGGCACCAGTACGTGATGATGAAGTGATGAACCAATGATACACTAGAATAAGCACCTGCAGATCAATACAAATTAACGGCCACCAGTTACAATAAGTTAGTACTATACTATAACTTTACCGTCTTCTTTGCGCATCCAAAATTAAAGGTATATACACGTATCTCCTTACACTTATCTGGATCAAAGAATAATACAGTAGTAATAAGCCTCACAAATTGCGTTGCTGTTATAGCAGTAATCATAATTTAGTAAGTTAAATGGGGTGGTACATACATACAGATGAAAGGGCACTGGCAACTATGATCCCATACCTCAACTCAACCATACCTCACCACCCACCAATAATATCATTCCACTTCATCTCATACCTCACCCATACCTCACCATACTTTTCTAGTGACAACCATGATTCACCATACTTTTCTAGACCGATTCAGTAAAGTTTGTCGAATTGCACCCATACCTCACCATACCGAAACAGTGGCAACAGTATTACCGTTCGGCATTAAGGCATGCCAAAAACATACCGAAGCCATTGACACCCCCTTAGTTGTTGTCACACAAGTAGAATAAAATATTTAGTTGTGTGACCAGCAACTAAGGTATTTATTTTTAGTGGACACCTAGGCCCTAGCCACTGCCGAGTTTCTGGTGCCCCACCAAACACTAAAAACTTACTGTATATAACATAAAAAAATATCATGCAAGTTGTCATGTGTAAAACATTTTCTACACGTTCCCAAAACGCTGTAAACATATATATACTTATGCAAATTGTAACTATCTAGTTATTGTAGATCAAACATAGCTAATAACTAATTACAAATTAGTAATCTCAAAAGAGCCTCATTCAAACCAGACATATTATATTGGCCGGTTAGACACCTTCATATCCAAATAGGTCTTATGGTTAAACCTCACTGCCAACACATTTTAAGAGTGGTTAGGGAAAGGTTGAAGATATACGTTAGTTCATATGAGTCAAATAATCATTCTTTCTCAAATAATCTGAACAAGAAAAACTTCATTTATTTAGCCATTTAAGAAAACCTCATTAAAAAAATTGTCGTTTTTGTAAATTCTGTGATGACACGTTTACTTGAACTTAAATTGGGCCTCCATTGGACTATTAATTTTGTGACATCTTGTTAAAAAGATACCAACTTGTATCGGGTATATGCTATGTTTTTGTGATTTGAGACCAACTTTGGGCCATTGCGCGAATACATAAAGTTGTAGTTGTACTAACAGATATTGAATAATTCCTTTTCCAACTTTTAGCACGTACAATAGCGTGGAATTCTTACGCCCGCCCGTGCCTGTACAAATTAATTACTAGTTTCATTGATTAGACTTGTAGAATCATCATTGTTTACTTGATACAAATTAATACAAGTTTAGTATTAAAAAGTTAGTGTTTTGGGTATATCTTTACTCTTTATAAAGCATGTAAGACTTATATTTTTAAAAGTCTTAAAAACTTTAAGCTTACACATTTGCTATTATTAGTATTTTTTGAAATAAAATTTAAAAAACACACTAATTGCACATTAAATTATGATATTAAATTGGATGGATGTTATAATAAAAAAATTATAACTAATATAATGAATTTAATATTTTTATAGTTAAAATTAATAACTTTTTCAATTTGCATATATAATAATATGTCATATTAATTCTTCACAGTCTCACAACATAAACACATAATTTCTAAAAACCATATTTTATAAAAAAAATCGTTAAACAAAATTCGGCAAAAAAACGTAAAATCAAAAAATTGTTAAACAACATTCGCCTCCGAACCCGCTGCTTTGCGCGGGTGCTATGCTAGTATATATGTACGGAGTAATATTTTAAGTTTAGAAGGGGATGGATGTACTCAATTAGTTACGTACTAAACAGAAACTAGTATAAAAGTAAAATTTTATTTATTATTATCGACAATATAACACGTGAGCATTGTGATTCATCATGGATGGTGCAATGCATTATATATATGAAAAGAATGAAGACATAGATCACTAGTAGAATAATAAATAAAAAGATGGATGACACGACATCTATAGTTAGGGGTGTTCATGGGTTTGGGTAATATTCGAATAAACCGAAAATCGAAACCGAACCGAACCGAAAATATTTGAACTGAACTTGTAACCGAACCGAATTTGACAAAACTGAACCGAAATAAAAGTCCGGTTTTCAATTCGGTTATAGTTTTAGCAATTCAAACCGAAAACTGAACCGAAAACCAAATTTAAATAAATATTTATATATTTTTTATATATTTATATAAAAAAAATATATTAAAACTCTTTTATAATATATATATAATATTTTTTAAGCTTGAAATTTTTTTTTTTCAAAAAATATATATAAATAAATGAATAAATTATTAAATTTATATAATTCGGGTTATTCGGTTCGGTTTTCGGTTATTGGGGGTTCGGTTTTCGGTTCGGTTTAGTCAAATTTGAATTCGGTTCGGTTCGATTTTCGGTTATACCCAGAAAAAAAAATTAACCGAACAAACCGATAACTGAACCGATGAACACCTTAGGTGTTACATTCAGTGTGTTTGATACAAATAGAAGGAGTTCAGTGGGTTGGTGTATATGGTTATATAGAGTCGACATGTTGACAAAGTATCAGAAAATATTTTGTGTAATGTTTATTATAAAAGAACGCTTGTATCTATATTTTGTTGGAAAATTTAGTACACTTGTGGGATTAGTTCACAACTGGTAATGGGTTAGGAGGTACCGAGTGTACACCCATAAGGTCCCTGAACACCCTGACTCTAATAGTGGTTTGTATTGATAGTGCTCAATTTCCACTGATAAACAGTGTTTCCACTCAAACAGTGTTTCCACTGCTAGTGCTATGAAAGTACTGATAAAAGTATTGCTTGTAACGGACTTTGACCTATTCAAGTGGCAGTTAAAACCGCGTGTCATACAACTTATATATATACGTAGGAGGAGGAGGAGTAAGTGGAAAGAAAAGATGGATGACGATGTAGTCAATTAAGTAACGGCAGTGGAGCAGTTGGTTCTTGTAAAAAAGGCAAAGATATCATCCCCATTTTAAGTACGATTGTGACATCCATTTATTTTAAGATACTATTTTTTTTAAGTATAGAATAATACTAGTATCTCGATCATCTTTACTTAACCGCTGCACCCTGTATATCGTTTTCACTCCTTCTTTCTCGCGCTCTTTTTTCTCTCAAATCAAACCAAATCCTATCTCTAGAAAACATTCCCTTAAAATTTTGGTGATGGAAGAAGGTGATCATCCTGCAATCAAAAACCACTTAATTCAACAAGAACAACAAACAGAATCTTCTTCTAATGCTTCTTCATGGAGACTCAACATTGACCACTTCCGTCTTCCTAGAACGTCGTCATCACCACCGCAATCATCTACTTCTAATCGCTTTTCCTCTGCGTTTCGCTGCATCTTCCGTCCTACTCCAAGTACTTACTTACTTTTTCATCCCTCTCCATCTCTTTACTCATTTTATATATTTACCACAGTTAATGTTACTTTGCACCATCATATAATATCATGCATGCATCTATCTATTTATCCACTAGTTAATTACACATACATACAGAGCCGTATTTGAGGGTGTGCAAGGTGTGCAACCGCACGGGGCCTCAAAATATTAGAGGCCTCATAGTATATATTCCTTTATATCAATTTTACTTTCAACTTCAAAATTTTAAAGATATATGAAATTATGTTTTAAATAGTTGTTAAATTCATCTTAAAATGGTTGAGAGTGACGAAGAACTCATACAAAATTAAAGCTAGATGGTTACGATATATCTTTATCATCATGTTTAGGCATCATATAAATTTTTGCATAAGGTCTCCGCTAACTCAGCTATGGCACTGCATACATATGCATCAATATAACTTCCTGGCCCTTAATCTTAGGTAGGTATATATTCATTTGTTTGGAGACCAAGTGTCCATAATAGGCTGCCTCATTGCCAAATAAATAAATAGAACGTAACTGCTTAATTGGTTTGTCAGGGAAACATGGAAAGGTTCGAGACTACTACAAGAAACAGGAACGGCTCCTTGAAGGCTTCAATGAGATGGAAACCATCAACGAATCCGGATACTTACCTGATACCTTAACCGAGGTTAGACACAACTCGATCTAAAATATACTCCTAGAATCTTCAATCAACATAGTATGATACTTAAACTATATATCTTGTCTGTGATGATGTTAATTGCTATATTTTGTTTCAGGATGAGATGGATAAACTCGCAAAGAATGAGAGAATGGCTATTAATATCTCCAACTTGGCAAACTTAGTCCTTTTCATAGCAAAAGTATATGCTTCTATCGAGAGCAGATCCTTAGCTGTCATCGCATCCACTTTGGATTCACTCTTGGACTTGTTATCCGGATTCATCCTATGGTTTACTTCACACGCCATGAGAAATCCTAATCAGTATCACTATCCTATCGGAAAGCAGAGGATGCAGCCAGTTGTAAGCCAATTTTTAAAATCACATTTAATCGAGTAGATAAGGTTATATTATGTATACACAGATGCCACAACTCTCATCGCACTACTTATGTTGGTTTGCAGGGAATTATTGTTTTTGCATCAGTAATGGGAACTCTCGGGTTCCAGATATTGCTAGAGTCTGGCAGACAACTTATAGCCCAGGTCCGTGGTCTTTAAGTTTTAAATTCCGTGATATGATGTGCTTTTTCTTTTAAGTGATCGATACAATTGTTATTGGAATGGTATGCTCTCACTGTGTGTTCTTTTTTATCTTTTTCTTTCAATCTGCGTTTGTAATTGGTTTCAGACTCACCCTGACATGAATCGTGATAATGAGAAATGGGTGATTGGCATCATGGTTAGTGTCACTGTGGTGAAGTTTATGCTGATGGTGTATTGTCGGAGATTCAAGAATGAGATTGTGAGGGCGTATGCTCAAGACCATTTCTTTGATGTTGTCACCAATTCAGTTGGATTGGCCTCAACTGTTTTAGCTGTTCGCTACAAGTGGTGGATTGATCCGTTAGGGGCTATAGTTGTGAGTATAATATACTAAACAAACAAACACATAACAAGTTTATTTGCTTTTTGTTATCATGTTTTTCAAGTAATGGATATTGGTTGGTTGCAGATAGCACTTTATACAATCAGCACATGGGCGAGGACAGTTATGGAGAACGTTAAGCAATTAATAGGGAGAAGTGCTCCACCAGACTTTTTAGCAAAGTTGACGTATCTGATATGGAACCATCATGAGGAAATAAAGCATATTGATACGGTGAGAGCATACACATTTGGTTCTCATTACTTTGTAGAGGTAGACATTGTGTTGCCGGAGGATATGCTGCTCAACAAAGCTCATAATATTGGGGAAATGCTACAAGAAAAGCTTGAGCAGCTGCCGGAAGTTGAGAGAGCGTTTGTTCATATTGACTTTGAGTTTAGTCACAGACCTGAACATAACGCCAAGGTCTAGCTGCTCTTTTTGTCATTTTTTATTTTCAAGTAAATAAACAAGCAAAACAATAAAACATGTTAATCTTCATCAATGACATGACCTTTCAAATGGTTGCATCTGATGACTTTGAGCATATCTGTTTAGGCTTTATGAAATGATTGGATTTGAGTGGAATCTTGTAGTGACGTGGATCAAGCTTTCCTAACATATTTGTTAATGTTGGTCATTAGTTGATTTTGCAATGGACTTCATAAATGTGATATTTCCTTTGGGTCTATTCTTCATTTGTAAGTGTCTGTTTCTTGACAGATTATTTTTGTGAATGTGTATTTGGTTTAAGCTCAATAGCTCAACTTCGGATAGTCGTGACAACTTAGTCAGTTATTACGACTTACGAGTCTCAAATAATGCTCTGCCATCATTCATATATGTGCAGCTATGAATCATGAAACAAGTTGCTAGGTTCTTATGTGAAATGGGTTGGATCTCTTATGAGTTGTGAAAATCATACTAGTTGATTATAAGAATACATTAACAAGGTTTTGTTTTTAAGGGACTATCCAAATATTCAACTTTTTTCATTAAGGTCGTTCATTTGTTAAAAGCAAAAATTTCGGCAAAGGCCTTTTTACGATGGAGTTTTCTTGCAGAGGATCAACTTTATGGATATCTCCAAGCTACTTTGTTCGCGGCTTAATATGCACCGAACACGAGTTGGTTTTTTACATCGCTGCTAATAGGCAGCGAACAAAGTAGCCTTTTTGAAGATACCCATAAAGTTGGTCATCTGCAAGAAAACTCCTTCCTAAAAGAGCCTCTGTAGAAATTTTCGCTTGTTACAAACCATCAAATTGTGTACTTGTTTCCGTTTCCAATTTTTCTTGTCAGAGCTATACGAAACAACTATAATAACACTACCCTTAACGTATTAAACCAATACCGATATGACTTTAAATGTAAAATGTGACTTGCAAATTGATTTAAATTAAATAAGGACGCACATAAACGAAGTAGTCCGTATAAGATTAGATTAGGAGTTTACATTTGAACTAGTCCATTATTTTAGTTGTTTACAAATATTAATTAGTTTCTTGTTATTTTAGTTTGAGAAAATTTGGTGGAATGTCACAACTAGGGGTGTGCAAGACCGGACCGGACCGAGACCTAATTTCGGCATAAACCTTAGACCGAGACCGGACCGAATGTGGTCGGTCTGGTCTCGGTCCGGACCGGTCCGGTCGGTCCTTCGGTCAGTCCGGTCCAAATTAGCTCAAATTCGCGGTTTTGGTCCGAACCGGACCGATGACCGAATTAGCCCAAATGCCAAGGCCGCGGACCAGACCGAATGTGGTCGGTCCGGTCCGTCCGTTCTGGTTGTATGCTCAACCTTAGAGCACACGGTATGGTTGCAAATAACATGCCATTCGTTCCTTTTTTTCGTGCCAATCGTGAGCCAACCATACCGGCTAACATGCCAAACTTGTGCCAAAGAGTTTTGAGCCACTCCAATGGCTCATGCCAAATGCATCCTTTTGTGTGTTTTTCTTTTGTCTTTTTTTGTGTATTATGAGTGAGTGGGTATATTCAGCGGGGTATTTTGTGGGACCTATAGATGATGTTATTAGTGTATTATGAAGGAGGGGTGTTTTAGTTATCCGTTCCCACCTTACCTTGTGCTCTTAGTCACAACACTCATTATCCCTTACTTGATGGACTTGGAGAGTAGACAAATGGGCTTGGGCCTTGGAGGAGAAAAGTAAGTAAAAAACTAGGGTTTTATTGTGTTAGTTTGTGGCTATAAATACACACATAACATCCCCTTCCTTTATCATATTCTCTCATTCAGCCGACTATATTCTCAATTCAACTTTTTTTTTTTTTTTTCCTAAAAAAAATTGTATGCCAGTGATGAGTGATGTCTTGTCCGTACCATCTGATACATGATTAGTATTTGCATCCAATTTCTGAGGCATACTTTTTTTTCTTTTTATATTCTGATTAGTAAAAGTAAAGGCAACAATTTAGAGTCGCTCATTCACTTGATCAATAGTGAATTGAGTGCTGTACGTTGCCAATATTTATTTGGTACCGATATTCTGGCATTTTTAGAATCACTATTTCTTTTAATGCATTCTGATGTACCTATATTTCTTTACAGTGACTAACTAATTACTACCTCCGTCTCATATTTCATATTGACTGTCATGTTTAACGTTTTTAGGGCTTTCTTTGTTAACTTTGACCTTAAATATTTTTGTTTGTGTTATATAATATTTGATCAAAAATTATATCAATGAAAATATATTTAAAACCATGTCTATTCATATATTTTGCATCAAGTATTATATAACATAAACAAAAATATTTAATGTCAAAGTTAAAAAAGAAAGTCTTTGAAAAGTCAAACTGGAGAGTTAATATGGGACGAAGGGAGGATGTTTTCTTCCTAAAAGTCTAAAGCGATAGTTTATTGATTTTTCCTCTTCAAAACTGTATTTATTAGGTTTAAGTTGGTTGAATTGTATTGTTTGCCACACTTTTAACTAATCAAATGTCAAAGTTGTAGTGTTTTGGCTTGTTTATTTTTAAATTTAATTATTACTTTTATTTGTTTGGAATGGCCAGTGATGTGAGGATAATATTTGCTACTCTTGATGAGATATAAATCTCATTTGATGATTCTTTATCCACCAAGATCTCTGAGGCCTTTTTTGTATTTGTTGTTTGGAAAATGATTTTTCAGGTTAAGTGATAATAATTAAAAGGGAAAATGATAAAAAAAAAGCATCGAAGTTGCAACGTTTTCTTTTTCTGGGCATTGGACTTTTTTTTTTCCTAGTAGCACTTAACTTGCCTAATTTTCCTTTTATGACACAAAATCACACTTACGCTGTGTTCGTGAGTGAGATATACAAGAGAAAGGAAAAGATTTGGAATGAAACTGAAAAAAAATCGTGTTCTCAAGATCTAAAAAAGGAAGAAAGGAAAAGAACCGGGAAGAAGTGGAAAGAACTTGTAGTGTTATTTTGGATCTAAACACTTTCCGCCCGGATTTGAGAAGAAGAGGAAGGAAGAGAAGTGTTATCACTTCTTTTCTTTTCTTTTATGATTCTCACTCAAGAACACAGTGTTAAAGTGGGATTAAGAATGTTAATTACCAAGTGTGATTTTGTGTCATAAAAGGAAAATTAGGCAAGTTTAGTGCTACTATAGGAAGAAAAAAAAGTTTGATGCCCAGAAAAGGAAAATGTGTCAACTTCGATGCTTTTTTTTTATCATTTTCCTAAAAAGGTTAATTACACTATAAGTGTGATTTTGTGTCACAAAAGGAAAATTAGGCAAGTTTAGTGCTACTAAAAACAAAGTTCGATGCCCAGAAAAGGAAAATGTGGCAACTTCGATGCCTTTTTTTTTCTTTTCTATAGTAGCACTAAACTTGCCTAATTTTTTTTTTGTGACACAAAATCACACTTAAAACGGGTTTAGTGGGATTAAGAAAGTGTGATTTTGTGTCACAAATGAAAAATTAGTCAAGTTTAGTGTTACTATAAGAAAAAAAAAGTTCGATGCCCAAAAAAAGAAAACGTGGCAACTTCGATGTTTTTTTTTTAATCATTTTCCCTAATTAAAAATAGATCTTCGAAAAACTGATTGAACATGACGACAGTATGTGTGAACACTCTTAAAATGTGAATTAGAACAACTTTTTTTAATTGAGAATTAATACATGGATCTTAAGCCTAAACTTAAACCTAAAACCATGTATCATTTCCCTTTTTAATTAGTTATAAAAAGTTAGTTTGTTTCAAAATATTTTCATTCAAATATTAAGTTATGGAATTCACGAGAATGTCGGGAGGGAGATCCTCTCAAGTTGGAAACTCACTTGACTCAAGTTAGAGACTTATAAGCCATTAGATTTAATCCAATGGCTCAAATCAAAAAATTCTTTTGATTTGAGCTATTGGATTAAATCCAATGGCTCACAATCATCTAACCTGACTCAAGTTGTGTTATGCAACTTGAGAGGATCTTGATCCATTTTTGTCGACCGCACACCTTCATCTCTTTTAAATCATACTAATGCAAATATATTGTATTGATGTCGAAAGAAAATAAATAATGATGAATTTGTTGAGACTCGAGATGCGTTTGCACAATAGGATACGCAAGGAATTAGTAGTATTTGATTTATAATTCTTGATAGCATTTTTATTTTTAAAATAAATATATTGTATTTGCGTTACATTTTAGATTTTTATTTTTAAAAATGACAATCTTTTTTAATTGCATTTTTGGTCCTTGTGGTTTGGCTAAATTGCAGGTTTCGTCCTCAAAACTTTGAAAGTGCAGCAATAGTCCTCATTTTGAAGTTTGGGTTGCATTTTTTGTCCTTGGATCAAGTTAAATGACTAAAATACCCTTTATCTTCTTCAGAAAAAGACAATAATTTGGTCATTTCACACTGATAAGGACCAAAAATGCTACCCAAACTTTAAAATGAAGACTATCGTTGCACTCTCAAAGTTTTGAGGACCAAACCTGTAATTTGGCCAAACCACAAGGACCAAAAATGCAATTAACTCTAAATTCATATTAAATACCTAATCCTCATTAATAAAAGTAGATAATTCTTTCTGATTTTTTGGACTATGATAAAATTACTACTTACAAACATGCTCTAGCAAAATACTTGATTTTATCAAAAAAAACTTATTATACCCATAAAACTAAATTTTTCAAAAACTTGTACAATTTAACATCGCGAATTTAGAAAAAAAATGCGTTTTGACCTTGCAAAGTCAGTCCTTGTTACTTTTTAATCAAGCAATCATACAATTTCCGCAGAAATGGAATCCCATTTACAAAATGGTAAGTGATTGACGGACTCAAGTAAATTATTTTGTACATTCTTAGTACATGCATATAAATCATAGTCTGAATTTTGTACAATCACTTAAAGTATAAATATAAGCGTTCTAATAAATTTTAGAAGAATGCAAATCATTACTCTCTTATAAAATAGGCGAGTTTCTATTCAAGCAAAAGTGTTTTCTTTAAGTTGCCAAGCTTTAATTTTTTATTTTATTTTTGAAAGTCAACAACCGTTTGAATGAAGAGCATTTTCATACATGAATTTCCATTGAGACACAAGTCATTTGGTAGTTACTAGGCTTTGATTATGAGGTCAACAATGACGAAGAAGCATAGAATAAAGTTGTTGATCCCTTATCCATGGTTACTCTTGCCCTTGTTGGTATATCGATCAAAGATTCTGACTTTATTTCCACTAGAAGATTCGGAAGTAGATGACGCATTCAAGACTAAAAACATTATGTTGAAAGAAAGCAGAGTATCTAATGCAAGGTTTATTTGGCCAAAATGATGAGTTTAGAAGGAAAGACGGATTGGTGATTGTTGATAAAAAGGATTAAGTAAAAAAAAAATACTAAGGTGGATGCATGATTCATTTTAGAGAAAACAATAAGGAGAAATATTCATTTCTTAAACATCACCCTTCTCCATGGATGTAGTAGATATCTTCTAGAATAATATCTACATGTTAAATGGGTTCCTTAGGTATGTAACTTTTGACAGAGATTAAATGGTCATTGAAAAGTAGCAAAGTTTGACTTTGCAAGGTCAAACCTTGCAATTTCTTTAAAAAAATTGCAAAGTTTGACTCCGCAAGGTTAAATCTAGCTAGTTTCTAAAAAAATTTGTAATTCCTCGCAAATCTTGCAAGTTTTATGGGTATAACAGTATTTTTTTTTTTTTTTTTTTTTTTTTTTAATTAGGTATTTTGTGAAGTTTGATTGTAAAATAAGTTATTTTTGTCATTTTCCCATTTTTTCTGAAAAAAACTAGTGAAAATTGTTATTTGAATTCAATAGGCTCAAGTCTTCTCCAAGTGAAGTGGCAAGTTTACAAAATTCGAATTAATCAAGTTTGAACAACAATATTATTGTTTGTCTGTGGATTAGCGAATGAATTAAGTGACATTTGCACCGATGAAAGCTCTACTTTTTGTATTATTGCTTGATACTGATAAACTTACAAGTTTTTTGCTTTTTTCATTATTTAATTAGTAATCAATAAAAGTTTCGAAACTCGAATATAAAGGGCACCTGATGTCATCAAGGGTTGTTTTTTCCCTTTCACGTGATGTCATCAAGGGGTATCTTATCCAACTTTACAAATGATATTCTTTCAACATTGAAGGCTTTGCATATATCCGAATTCCAAATGACATCCTTTCTCTGAAAGCTTGGGGTATTCGCAAAGAAAGCTCTTCCTACAACCCACTTGCGGCCATGAAAGCAAAGAAACACATCTCAATCAAGATAGGCGGAAGTAACATAGGTTTTTCCAGCGATTCCCATTGATAAGGAGTAAGACCTAACTATTATATTCTTAAACTTCTACATGCAAATCAATATTTGTGCAATTGTGCCATTGGGCGCTGTCATGGTGTAAATGATACCAAATTTGGTACATGAACATTGGAATTAAAAGAGTTGCAATTATATTAATTGCTACTCATTAACTACGTGACCAAAATTACTATTTTGGGCATGTAGTTAGTAGGTAGCAATTCACTATAAAATTATTCATTAATTCGTAAATTCATTATTATTGTTTTATCACAATATTTAATATTCTATAATTTTAGTAATTCATTAAACAAACTGAACAACAACTTATAAGCAATGATACATGATTCTATTCCACCTAAACATCAACACCCATGGCCACAATAATTCATATATGCTAATATTGCAAATTCCTCATGTTTAAATGTGTCACTTGATGTGTCACTTGTCACGAATCTCTTTCTATTTGACTACACATGTAATTTTTTTAAAGGCAATAACTTAGGACAAATTTTGGTTAGTTCTTTGAGATACTACATGATTAGTCCAAAGTCGAGACTTCATATTCAAGTCTTAAGGATACAACTGATATCTCTAATTTTGAATGATAACATTTGTCACCTACAAATGTTTGTGTGAAGAAATATTGTAAATGAAAAGTAAAAAGGGTTAAAGTACATAAAAAGTACTCAGGACCCCACAAAAAAGGACACAGGTACTTATAAAAAAAGTATTTTTTGTGGGACCGTAAGTACTTTTTGTGTACTTTTCCACTTCTTATCTTGTGCCCCTAGGGCACAAGATAGAAAAACCCAAGTAAAAAATGGGTTTTAAACAACCTTTAATTATCTAATAAATAGAGATGTTTGGGACCAGTAGTACAAAGGTTGCAAGAGATTCACTTATAGACAATAATGTTTTTTGTAGTTTTAATTTTCAACTTTTTCAATATGACAGTTTGCCTCTTACACTTTAATTTTTCAAATTATTTTCACCTCTTACACTTTAATTTTCAACTTCTTCAATATAGGAATGGTATTTTATTTTTATATTTAACATTATATTTAAGCTTGTTGTCTAGTATTCATTGTTCAACATACAAGTCATATTAATAGATTCTTGTTTTAGAAAAATATATCTACAAGGGAATTTCTCAGCTAGAGGGGAAGTTGACGAACAACATTTCTTTTCTTTGCAGGGTAAATATACGTAAGGTCAATTAAAATTTTAAGTACTAAAAAAAATTAATTTGTTTAATTATAATCTTACAATATAAAAAAACAATCTTTTACCTCAGTTTACCACCCCCAATAAAATGGACATGTGAAGGTTTACAAATAGAGACATCATCAAAGGAATTGAACAAAGGTTAGGAAAAAGCCATCAAGGTTGGGTGGATGAAATTTCACAAGTTCTTTAGGCGCACAGAACCTCTCCAAAGTTAAGTCATGGAAAACTCCTTTAAGCCTTACCTATGAGTTGGAGGCAGTGGTCCCCACAAAAATAAATGTAGAAACTGAAAGACTCCCTTCAAGAATTTGATGCTGAGCTAAATGACGAAAGACTCAGAGAAAACTTGGACCTTCTGGAAGAAAGAACGGAGATAGCTTCGATACGAGAAGCTTATTACAAACAGAAGCTCGAAGGCTACTTCAACAAAAGACCTTCAACCTTTAATCTTAGAGAGTATGTGCTCCGACTCAGCAGCGAAAGCAAGGCACAGTACCAAGGATAAATGGGACCAACATGGGAAGGAAGAGCATTAATTTGTTTGGTTATAATCTTACATTATAAAAAAATAAGACTAAAATATACTATTTTTGTCTTTAAATAATTGTCGGGTGTCACACAAAAAATAAACTCTTTAACAAAAGCAAAATTGCCGTATTTTCAACCAATCAAATGTCAAAATTTTAGTATTTTGGCTAATAAAAGTTGATTGATTTTTGTGTTTCCTTTTTTGAAAATGATAAAAATGACTAATTTTACAAACATACTTTACCAAATATTTGAATTTTATCAAAAAAAAAAAAAAAAAAAAAAAAAAAAAAAAAAAAACCTGCAATATTCACATGATAAATCAATCTCACAATGTCTTCAAGGAGAACATTCTCACCCATGGGATACCATTGAGACACAAGTCATTTGGTAGTTACTAGGCTTTGATTTTTTATATTTTTAAAAGACAACTAACTATCTCACAATTTTCACACAATAAATCAATCTCACAATGTCCTCATCAAGACTTGAACCCACAATCATTTGATTGGAGAACATTCTCACACATGGGATACCATTGAGACGTCATTTGGTAGTTACTAGGCTTTGATTATGAGGTCAGCTATGACGAAGGGGCATATAATAAAGTTGTCGATTCCTTATCCAAGTTTACTCATAGCCTTGTGGGTATGTCGAGCAAAGATTCTGACTTGATTTCCACTAGAATATTGGGAAGTAGATGACGCATTCAAGACTAAAAACATTAAGTTGAAAGAAAGGAGAGTATCTCATGCAAGGTTTATTTGGCCAAAACGATGAGTTTAGAAGGAAATAAATATAACCCGGTGATTAAAGTACAAAAAATACTAAGGTGGACGTAAGATTTATTTTAGGGAGAACAATATGGAGTAATAGTCATTTCTTAAGCATCATGTTGGGATTAAAAGCCTTCTTGATGTTGTTTGTGTTACTGCTGCTCATATTGGAATTACTGCTGCTCAGATGAAGTTAGTGCTGCTAAGGAACTTCAAGAAATATATGCTAAGTGGTTATAACTGCTGGTTACAAAGTTAAGACTGCTAGTACAAAGTAAATGTTGTTCAAAGTTAAGACTGCCAGTGTTCAAAGTTAAGACTGCTGGTGCAAAGTTACAACTGTTAGTGTAAGTTAGATAATTATAGAAAAGATTTGATATACTTAGGAAAGTATTGTAAGCCGTGTAGGACTCCTTGGTGTATAAAAGGAGGTCATAGGGCATAAAGTTATATACACACTGAAACACATAATCACAAAAAGTATCTCAACCGTTTAGCTTCAAGTTTTTGTAACCCTAATACTGTGAAGAGTATTCGTATTATTATCATTAATAATATTGGAGCTTGTTTGTTGAATTGTGTATTCATTGGTTTACAGTTTCATTGGTATCAGAGCTTTGCACCAGCAGTGGTATTAAAGCTTGTTATCAGAGCAGTGTTTAACTGTTAGTGTAACTGAGATCAACAAGTGGTATCAGAGCTTGTTGAGAAGCTGTGATCTAGAAGAAGAGATGGATCAAGATTCTGCACACACGGTGGCTGCATCCAAGGTTCCCATGCTCAAACCTGGTGAGTTTGAGATATGGATGATGAGAATTGAACAGTACATCCAGATGATAGGCTATTCACTATAGGAAGTCATAGAGAATGGTAACACCTTGCCAAAAACAAAGATTGTGGAAGGTGTTGAGACAGCTTTGCCTATTGCAACTGCTGAAGATAAGGCTCAGAGAAGGCTGGAGGTAAAAGCTAGAAGTACTTTAATGATGGGCATTCCCAATGAACATCAATTAAAGTTTAACTCTATAAAAGATGCTAAGTTGTTGCTGGAAGCTGTAGAAATGGGATTTGATGGGAATGATGCTACAAGAAAGACTAAAATGAATCTTTTAAAGCAGCAATATGAAAAATTCATTGCTTCAAGCTCAGAGATGCTTGATCAAACTTTTAATAAGCTTCAAACGCTTGTGAGTCAGTTGGAGATTTTGGGTGAAAAGCTTTCACAAGAAGATGTTAATCAAAAGTTATTAAGAAGTGTGTCACCTGAATGGAACACACATGTTTTTGTGTGGAGGAATAAAGCTGATTTGGATACTATGAGCGTGGATGATCTTTATAACAACCTTAAGGTGTATGAACCAGAAGTTAAAGGGATGTCTAGCTCAAGTTCAAGCACACAGAACATGGATTTTGTGTCCTCTTCAAATAACAACTCTAGCATCACTAAATGAAAAGTTAATAATACTGCTCAAGCAGTTAATACTGCTCATGGAGTTTCTACTGCTAGCACTCAAGTTAATGCTGCTAATATTGATAACTTGAGTGATGATGTTATTTGTTCATTCTTTGCTAGTCAACCAAACAGTCTTCAACTTACACATGAGGATGTGCAACAAATCCATCCAGATGACATTGAAGAGATGGATTTGAGATGGCAAATGGCCATGTTGACTATGAGGGCTAGAAGGTATTTGAAGAATACAATAAGGAAGCTTACTGTCAATGACAATGAGAACATTGGCTTTGATAAGTCCAAAGTGGACTGCTACAACTGCCACAAGAGGGGACATTTTGCTAGGGAGTGCAGAGCTCCAAGAAATCAAGACTACAAGAACAAGGAAAGCTCAAGAAGGAGTGTGCATGTGGAAACATCTAATTCTATAGCTTTGGTGTCATTTGATGGTCTTGGTAGTTATGACTGGAGTGATCAGGCAGAGGAAGGACCTAATTATGCACTCATGGCTTTCTCGTCTTCAGGTTCTGATTCAGAGGTATCCAATGATTCTATTTGTTTAAGATCTTGCTTGGAAAATGTTAAATCTATTAAATCTCAAAATGATAAACTATTAAAAGATTTTAAGAAATCTGAGTTAATAGTTCTAGGTTATAAGACAGGTTTAGAGTGAGTGGAAGAAAAGCTTGAATTTAAAAAAAAAAAAAAAAAAAAAAAAAAAAAAAAAAAAAAAAAAAATGAGTCTATTTATGAAGAAAAGA
Source organism: Chrysanthemum seticuspe (assembly GCA_019973895.1). NCBI lineage: Eukaryota > Viridiplantae > Streptophyta > Magnoliopsida > Asterales > Asteraceae > Chrysanthemum > Chrysanthemum seticuspe. The sequence continues at coordinate 474,932 of BPTQ01000006.1, read as the reverse complement.
TTAAGGGCTTACAATTTGAAATTAATGTAGAAGAAATAGTTATTAGAGAGCTTAGAAAGAAGCTTGAGATAGTTCAAAAGAAAAAAGATGTCATGCAACTTAATGTAGATAAATTTGAATATGCATCTAAAACTATAAACAAGATCATAGTGTGTCAGATTATTAACAATTGCATGAAAGGTTTAGGCTATAATACAGTTCCACCTCTTTTCACTTGAAAATTCATGCCTCCAACACCTGACTTGTCTTTTGCTGGTTTAGATGAGTTTGTTAATGAGCCTTTAGTTGAGAAAAGTAAAGCTAAGTCTAATGAAGAAGAGCCTAATGTAGGTAGGAAGAATGATGATGCCCCAACTATTGAAGATTAGGTGTCAGATGATGAGGAACAAGATGTGTCTCAACCTAAAAGTGAAAAGAAAACAGTTAGGCCTAGTATTGCAAAGATAGAGTCTGTCAAATCTAAACAACAAGGAAAAACTGCTAGGAAAACTGTTAAACATGTTGAGCAACCTAGGTAAAACACTCAGTCCAAGATGCCATCAAAGAAACTGGAACAATATGATGTCTCAAAAACTAGGAAGCAATTTTGAGATGTTTAATAAGGCATGTTATGTGTGTGGAAGCTTTGATCATTTGCAGGTTGAATGCAATTACCATAAAAAATAGTTTCAAACCAACGGATGGTAAAACATGTTTGAAACAATACTCAAACGGTGAATCATCAAAATTTTGATAAAAAGACTCACCCATGTGCTAAAAAGAACATGGTTCCAAGAGTAGTACTGATGAAGTCTGGCTTAGTATCAATTAATACGGCTAGACAAAATATTTCAAAAATAGCAGTATTAGTATTGGTTAATACTGCTAGACAAGTTAATGCTGCTCACTCAAAATAAACATTGAATGCTGCTTGATCAATGCCATATCTTTTTAAAACAACACATTCAACTGTTAAAAGTACCATTCATAAGATCACAACATTTAAAAACAGTAATATTAATCAAAGAGTTAATATTGTTAGGGGTAACAATTTTAATAATGCTAGGACAAAAGCAGTAGTTAATGCTGTTAAGGCCTCAGTTTGTTGGGTTTGAAACCAAAGCTTAAAGTTTTAGGCAATGTTTCTAAACACAGTACATTAATCACCCTGGAAAAGTTTGATTATGTTGATGCACAAGGTAGATCCAAGTCAATGATGCCTTGGGTATTAAAAAAAAAAAAAAAAAAAAATGATTTTCTTACCTAATGTGCAGGGTAATCAAAAAATGGAAGGTTCCAAGAGTTATTGATAGTGGATGATCAAGGCACATGACATGGAACATGTCCTATCTTACAGACTATGTGGAGATAGATGGAGGATATGTTGCTTTAGGAGGGAACCCCAAAGGAGGGAAAATCATAGAAAAAGGTACCATTAAAACTGGTAATTTAGATTTTGAAAATGTGTATTTTGTGAGAGAGTTAAAGTTTAATCTCTTTAGTGTCTCACAAATGTGTGACAAAAAGAATAGTGTTCTTTTTAATGACACTAAATGTATTGTTTTATCTCCAGACTTTAAGTTAATTGATGAAAATCAAGTTTTACTTAGAGTTCCTAGAAAGAAAAATATGTATAGTGTTGATTTAAAGAATATAGTTCCTAAAGGAGGTTTAACTTGCCTTTTTGCAAAAGCCAAATATGATGAATCTAAACTTTGGCATAGAAGGGTAGGTCACTTCAATTTTTAAAACTATGAATAATCTGGTTAAGGGACATCTTGTAAAAGGTTTACCTTCTAAACTTTTTGAAAATGATCAAACCTGTGTTGCCTGTCAAAAAGGAAAGCAACACATAGCCTCTTGTAAGTCCAAAAAAGAGAACTCAATCAGCCTACCTTTACATTTGTTGCATATGGACTTGTTTGGTCCAACATTTGTAAAAAGTAACAAGTTTTGACTTAGCAAAGTCAAACATTGTGATTTTAAAAAAAAAAATCGAAAGGTGAAATCTTGCGAGCTTTCTAAAATTCTGCAAATTCTTGCAAATCTTTCTAGTTTTGTGGGTAAACTGACTATTTTTGGTAAAAAAGAAAATGGGTTGAAGTATGTTGTAAAATTAGTTATTTTTGGCATTTTCCCTTTTCTTCTAAAAAACTAGTGAAAATCGTTATTTGAGTTCAATAAGCTCAATCTTTTTCAAGTGAAGTGGCAAGTTTACAAATCTCTAATTAATCAAGTTTGAACAACAACATTATTGTTTGTGGTGACTGTGAATTAGCGAATGAATTAAGTGACATTTGAACCATTGAAAGCTCTACCTTTTGTGTTATTGCTTGAGACTGATAAACTTAAAAGATTTTTGCTCTTTTTCGTTTTTTAATTAATAATTAATAAAAGTTTCGAAACTTGAATATAAAGGGCACATGATGTCATCAAGGGTTGTTTTTTTCTTTCACGTGATGTCATCAAGGAGTATGATATCCACCTTTACAAGTGATATTCTTTCAACATTGAAGGCTTTGCATATATCCAAATTCCAAATGACATCCTTTCTCTGGAAGCTTGGGGTACTCCAGAAGAAAGCTCTTACTACAACCCACTTATGGCCATGAAAGTAAAGAAACATTTCTCAATCAAAACTGACAGAAGTAACATAGGTTTTTCCAGTGATACCCATTGATAAGGAGTAAAACCTAAGTATTATATTCTTAAACTTCTACATGTAAATCAATATTCGTGGCATTGGGCGTCCGTTATGATCCGAAGAAACATAGACGCATAAAGTTATCATCATCGCCTGTTATTTAACCCACAACGTCTAAATGTCTAAATTAGTTTTTATTTTTTCATTCCGTGGATCCTAAGTATTAAAAGAAAGAAAACACCTGAATTGCATTAAGCAATTTGGAATGGTAAACAACAATGGGTGGTACAAGATACATGGCTTTCTATGAGTTTGGGGCATCAAGAATGCTATGCCGCCAGAGCCCAGATTGAGCCTCCTCATTTCCAACTATAATAATCTAACTAAATTCTACGCTACCAAACTGCCGGCATGGCTGCAACCACAACCTGAGCATGGCTGCCTCGCCAAGATACCGCAACAAGTAATGGTTGGCATAGAAATCACAAAACATACCGTGAGACGAAGATAATCTCATGTTTACTGCAATTCAGACAATCTCGTCGATACCTATAAGCTTCAAGTTTGCAAACACAGAAGCAAAACCAAACATCATTTTTGGCTGCAACCATAACTCGGGTCAAGTTACCTCGCCAAGACACCAGAAATCTTGGCTGCAACAATAATCCGGGTCAGGTTACCCCCCAAAAGTACCGCCGTTGGTATATTATGCCCACAAAACATATAAACGCAGCCATTTGTCATTCTGAAACATATGTGCATAAAAAATAAACAATCCAAACACTCATAATAAACAAATAAAATAATGAAATACAACCAAAAACACCTATATACCTTTTTGATAAAGATGTCTCAAAGTAATCCTCCGGAACCAAATACATTGAAAAGTCAAAACCTGAACTTTTTCTCTTGATAAACTGCTACTGAATCTCAAAGCACAAAGAAAACTCCTAAAAATCAAACCCTAACACCCTTCCCCTTGATACATGTACTTTGAAGAATGATCAAAGTCAAAACCAAAACTAATGAACCAAGATTTTAAAACAAAAGATTACCTGATGAAGATTAAGCCCATCAATCGGAAGGACATACTGAGGGAGGCATATCGTATTTATAAAATTGAAATCCTTTTGTGTTGTAATTGTTTGGATGATGATTTGTATTCTTTTTTATTGTAAATGCAGGGATGGATTGTATACCTAAAACTGCAGCAACAATTCATATTCCGTATGCATAATGACATTCATTTACACACGCCTAAACAATTTTAATAAAGGACTTCAAGCTTTAAAACTCCACATTTAATTCACAGGACTGAATATTTTAATATGGAAAATGATTGGGAAGACTAATTATGTGCTTAAAGATGTGACTAAAAACATGTGGCATGATCCTGATGGTTTATAAAAAAGCGGGTCCCATTGCTGTAGCCATCAGGATGATGCCACATATGGTTAGTCATATCTTTAGGCATATGATTTAGGTCTCCCAATCACTACTCTTTTAATATATTAGATTTATAGGATAATAATAGGTAGGCTCCGGTTTCATTGAGAAGATTTTTATTTTGAGAAGATTAAAAAATTTTCGTTTGAGCAAATTGATTCATGTTTTTTATTTGATTCACAAGTAAATATTATTTTATGGTGAATCGAATCTATAAATCACAAATTTGATTCACAAATCATTGTTAAAATCGAGTTATGATGATGATTCATTAAATTTGTACAGATGATTCAGTATTCTACATATATCGCAAAATCGAGAGATTTTTTTAACATTGATTCAAATTTTTTTTACACATTTTGAATTTTAATCACATTAAAATGAGTTTTACGCTTGAAAAACATGAATCAAAGTTAAAAATATATCGTTTTTGAAAACCTTCTCAATCGATCCGGATTCATAATAGGTAAATGTAATTTTTTTTATAAGGCTTGCCATGAATATTTATACATTTCGTGAAGAAACAAAGTTGTCGAAATATAAATTTTTCTAAAGCAAATGATTATTTTCTCCATATCTAAAGAATGGAGCATTCAAACTCATCTCCAACCACGCTTCAGATTTGAAGAAATTTTTGAAACATTGCTCAAAATCCTCCATATTTTGAGTGAAAAGATTATGTGCAAAGAATAACGACAAAAATATTATATACCTTGTATATTAAACTAAATTTGATTAATGTTTAAATTTCGTACACATCTACACCTACCATTACATTAGGAACCAAATATGTGACAAACATGCACACATTTTGTACACTATAAAAAGTGTGAAATGAGGACACATTTTCTTTAAATTAAACATGATAAATGATACTTTCTCCCTTTTCAGTGAGCTTTTTCTGTGTGTCATTAAACAAGTTATATTTAACAAGCTCTTTTTTTTTGTTTGCTCAAATTACATTATGACTTTCCAAAAATAAATTTAACGACAAAATGTTATCTGAATACAGGAAGGCCAATAAAGTAGAGCATAACTAATATTAGTGACATACCGACATGTATTTAAATTGAGATTTAAGATGTAGTCATGTATACATGAATATCTTTATTCGAAAATAAAAAAAACTGCTTACATGAGTATAGTGCAAGATGAGGCTAAACAGAAAATGAAGAGATTAATGTTAATTCTTTTGAGTTCAAATACAATTTTATTTTATATAAGATAAACGAAAACTAGCAAGAAACTAATACGATCCGAGATGTTACAACAATACATTTGCCACATGACCCTAAAACTATAAGAATATAGGTAACGCAAATGTCAATCCAACAATCTAAGGGAAAACCCGCCAATGCCATTTAAGGGTAATCGTTAGGTAGAAGGTACGTTTGGAAACGAGTGAACAACCGACCATGACCCTAGTACCCTACCCACTAACGTAACACCCTGTCGGTGCCACAAACCAACTACTTCGGCCTCCAAATCATACCAAATGGCGGCATGACGATATGATATGCATGAGTGTTTATCAAAGAAAATACTCGTAAAAGTATCTCATCTCTTTATTTTGCCATGTGATACAAGCATATAATTAGAAGAATTTGTAGCTACAAAAGTTAACAAGGAATATTATTGATGTTGAGATTGTTGAAAGTAAAATGATGAAAGAAAAATTAGGCTTTACTCCACAATTGATGATGACATATACTAACTAAAAAAGGTACATGGTGAATGAGGACATAAGCACAAGGGAGACTGTTAATATCGCAGGAGAAAAGTGATATTTGTGCGGCGGATGTACACATAATGTTGTCACATTTTTTACATTTCTAATAAAAAACTACTCATTCATTCCATTGCTAAACATCTCTTCTTTACATGTCATAAAGCCTTTTGATCAAAAAATAAAAAATAAAAAAAGAGGAAACAACATTTCATGAAAACAGTACACTTGTTTCAAAGTGTTTTATAGTATTATTTAGGAGAGTTGATACTTACAACACATTTTCTGATTCATGCACCATAATTTGTGCATTACAGTTTGTACTGTACAATACTGTAATGCATAAAGTGTGGTGCAATAATCAAAAGATGTGGTGTGTGTATCACCTCCCATTATTTATAGGAACGAATGTGTTATTCATCTATACTTTTGCACACAAATATATCATTATTTTTATTGATTAAAATGAATACTATGAATAATCTAAAGATGATTCGAGCAACACATATAAATATTGGATTTTTCTAACATGTGCCCCGGGGCACATGTTAAGCACACAAAAAGGACGGCGGAACCCACGAAATATGTGGGTCCGGACGTTCTTTTTCGTGGGTCCCGCTGTTTTTTTTGTGTGCTTAACATGTGCCTCGGGACACATGTTAGAAAAACCCATAAATATTTTATGGTTTTATAAAAGTTGGACAGACAGAACCCGTTTTCTCTTTTTCAGAAGAAGAAAATAATTAAGAGGTTGAATTAATAGTGGAAGAATGGTCAAAGCTCGACATATATATATATATATATATATATATATATATATATATATATATATATATATATATATAGATATATATATATATATAGGATAAAGATCAAATAAAAAGACAAATATCCGTAAAAAGATAAAAAGATTTTTTTTTCAAAAAAAGTTCACGAAAAATTCCCAAAAAATCCCATAAGATCGGGTATGATGGTGCATGAAAAAGTTGTGAAAAACTTTTTTCTAAAAGTGGATATTTTTTCCGAAAAAAAATTATGAAAATATACGTTTGCGCATTAAATCTTTTTTTTGTGCATCAAAAATTGGTTTTTGCACCCAACTTCTTTTGACTTTTTTCATCAAAATAACATTGCGCATCAAACTAAAACAAGTTAAAAATTTTGTGCATCAAAATTTTTTTGCGCATCAAAATTCGTTTTTTGTGCATTAAAAAAAACGTATCAAAACTCAAAATTATAAAAAATGTTTTCACAAAAGTTTTATGCACCAACATACCCGATCTTGTGGGATTTTTTGGGAATTTTTCGTGAACTTTTTTTGAAAAAAAAATCTTTTTATTCTTTTTACGGATATTTGTCTTTTTATTTTAACTTCACCATATATATATATATATATATATATATATATATGATATTAAAAACCTATCATTGTTCGTTTAGCCAAGAATCTTTGAAAATATCCATTTTGAAACAAGTTTACGGTTTTCATCTTCATCTTTTCTACCAATAAAATCTCATTTCTCATTTATATTCTTTCAGCTATTTCTTAGGACATAAACGATGGTGGGTTTATAAAAAGCTTTATAATAAGATGAAGAAATATAAGCTTTTTGAACCATCTTAAATACATTATAATGCATTTAGGCCATTTTTATTTAAAAAAATAAGCTACACACTTATTATTAGAGGAAAGCTTAAAATTCAATACATCTCATTATTCAAAATTAAATGCAGACGTTTCCACTAAATTAAATACTGTTTCAAATCATTTATAGCCCATTATTAAAAACGTGTAACCGCAAAAAATTATTAATATTAGTAATGATTATTAAAAACATATAACCACACCCACTATATAAATACACATAAACCATTTCATATCTCTCTCACACACATCTAAAACATCAGCAATAAGACCGAATATACCCACCTCCATAAAATTTAGTCACATGTACCCGTCGCCGCATTACGCGGGTACCCTGCTAGTAAAAGGTCTAGGGTCAATGGTGAAGCCAAGAGTAGACAAGGAAGGGTTGTTTCCCCCTAAATTTGTCATTTAGTGTAATTTTATTCATTTTCATACGGTAAAAAAATATATTTTGAACTTTGGCCCTCTTACAACACGCAAATTACTTTGTTGGCCCTCTCACAAAAATTCGTCTAGCTCCGCCGCTGTCTAAGGTTATGAAGTGTTTTCAAAAATTATATAAGAGGCATTATAAACCTTTAAAAGCTTCATCATCTTTAGTGTGCATAGGTTTAAAAATCAAAAGGTTTATAGTTTGATGGTATGTTATGACATAGGTTATAAAGCTTGTCAAAAGATTCACTATTATGGATGCTCTTCCATGCATAAATATATTTCATATAACTTACTTTACCCACAAAGATTTCATATAGTTAATCCAGACATTAGTGAAGTATGACACGATACTGTATATCTTAGTTATCGGTTTTCGGTAGCCTAACAATAGAGGGACATATAACGTAAAACAGTGGTCATGAGCTCAAGACCTGTATTCATAGACTTTTACACGATTTACCGCTCTCATGTTAATTGTGAGACAGAGGTGTGTCCAAAGGGAGTTTCCCTTTTTTTCACTGTATAGCTTTTGCATACGAGTGGGAGTAATAATATTGCTAAAAATGCGCGAGTCGTAGGAGCCTAGCTTAGTTAGCTTAATAAGTCTCTTTCATTCTTGTCCCTCCAATATTTCTTCTTCATTGATTCTCTTCCACTACAAGTGAGTCCATCCATCCCTCCCTTTTTTATTCTCCATCCACAGCTCACACTTTTTGCATTAATATATATATACGTAATCAACATACACAAGCTTCTTCGTCTCAAACTTGTGATTCAAATATATCCAAAGGGACCCACGCCGTACTGCACACACATGAAGATGTTCAACACCATCAACCTCGTCTTGCTGTTCCTTGCTCTCCTGCCTTCCATGGTCACACCGCTAGACTGCAACGTGTATAAACCACAAGAGCAAGAGTCGTCGTCCCTTAAGTACAAAATAGCTGCTATTCTTACCATCCTTTTTGCTGGAGGACTTGGTGTTAGCATCCCTCAACTTGGCAAGAAAGTAGAAGCTCTTAGTCCCGACAACGACATCTTTTTCATGATCAAGGCGTTTGCTGCAGGCGTGATCCTGGCTACCGGCTTTATCCACATCTTACCAGACGCCTTTGAACATCTGTCTTCACCCTGCCTTCCTCCCCACCCGTGGAGTAAGTTCCCTTTTGCCGGTTTTGTAGCCATGGTTTGTGCCATTGGTGCCCTTATGGTGGACACCTTTGCAACCAGCTTTTATACAAAGATCCACTTTAACAAGCAAAAGCCCACAAGACAGGTGGTAGACGTGGAGAGTAGTACTATCGCTGCAGTTACTGATGATCATGGTGGTCATGTTCATGTTCATGCACACGCCACTGATGGTCATGCTCATGGCTCTGTCATATCATCTCATGATATACAGCTTATGAGGCACCGTATCATATCACAAGTATGTACAATTTAGTTTCGTTTTATACATATACACGCTTTTAATTTTCATTTTTTTGTAATAGCCTAGCTAACACGTACGGGTATTTTCCTAATTAGGTATTGGAGCTGGGAATCATCGTTCACTCGGTAATTATTGGACTATCATTGGGGGCTTCACAAAGTATCTCCACAATAAAGTCACTTCTTGTAGCGTTGTCATTTCATCAGTTCTTTGAAGGCATGGGACTTGGTGGTTGCATCGCTCAGGTATGTACTTTATTACTTTCACTTACATCCATATAAAATGTGTTTATCTGATATTCCAAATTCTGAAATTGACAAGTGTTCGTATGCAGGCAAAATATAAAAATATGTCAACAGCGATCATGGCAATATTTTTCTCGCTCACGACACCAATAGGAATTGCAGTAGGTATTGGAATATCAAGCATTTACAGAGAAGACAGCAATACATCCTTGATAGTGGAAGGAATTTTGAACTCTGGTGCGGCTGGGATACTGGTTTACATGGCACTGGTTGACCTACTGGCTGCAGATTTTATGAACCCGAGGATGCAAAACAATTTAAGGCTTCAGTTAGGCGCAAATGTTTCACTTCTTCTAGGGGCTGGATGTATGTCATTCTTAGCCATTTGGGCTTAGTAGTAGTAAACTGACTTTATTCCCATTCATCTTTTCTTTATTTCTTATAATGTATTCAATTTTTCAAAGCAATATATAGGTAGAAATGTCAACCAACTATCTAGTTTCCACTTTCAAGTAGCATATAACATTAGAAGTGGAGGACATGGAATCATCTTATTAAATCATAACAACAACAAGGCCTTTACCCTTTCGAGCTAATGGGGAGGAAAGAACAATTGTATGAGAAAATTTTATTTAAGACTCCATCCTGTGTTTACCCCACTATGTTTGATTTTGAAATTACTTTATTAACGCACTCAACTGAGTACATTTTAATTAAGGGTCCTTTGAAATGCTAATGTACTTATAAAACGATGCATTAATCTCATGAAACATGAAGATCATTAATTGACTAGCAGGTGGATGCAATTTGGGGTTGCATACGAGGACATAGAGCCACCGATCAAACAATTTAACTAAAGAATCATGTACAATCTTCAATACATTGTGGCATTCGCGTATCTAATACTGACGTTAAGTTCCATTAAAATTTGATTCTACTTTCTAGTGACAGTGTATGTAGACTAAGTTCCCCTAAAACTTTGCAAAAACAAATCAAAACAGAATGTCAAAGGTAATAAACAGAACTTCAAGACAGGAACCAACAAACAACTGCAACTTAGCTTACTAACTATTTATTATTCACTTATTGGTTCTTCAAAAGTTATGTTCTGCAGACAGCGTGACTCATGGCTACAGTGAAAATATCGCACTACTAATATGTTACCTTTTTCATTACTTTTTGTCGGTATATTCACGTATGTAAAAGTGCAGAATAAAAAGGAGTCCACGCTTAGATCTTAAATTTGGTCAAATGACCTTAATCTCCACACTTTAAATTCGAAAGTTTCTTAAAGTTTGATATCTGGCTTCCCACGTTCTGGTTCTACATTCAACTGTTACACTTGATCCGGTTTTACAATTTGGTGTTGTCTGTTATTTGACGCAGAGTTGATAACAAGTCTGTTAAAAATTATCCTAACTAATAAAAACCAAAACCTGGACGACAAAACAAGCCCTCAATGTAGCGTTTTGTATCTGAGTCTTTCTTTGTACTCTCGACTGCAAGCATAAAACAGATCATGAACAAGAGTTGAAAGAAGTTACCAACTGGATACCCAACAAATAGTCGATCGTCCAGAGATTAGCAGAAGGCAAGACTGACCCAATAAAGTCCATAAAGAACCCCGAATTGAATTGAAAATTTAGTTAACTCTATCGCAAAGTTACTTAAATTTAGGAGCACGGCCCGCACACGTCCTAATGGAGCTAGCTAGGTAGTCAACATATATTTTAGTGGAATAAGAAGCTAGTGCTGTATAGGTTAGAGAAGAAAAAAAAACATAAATTCAGGAGGATGTATTTCGAATTCAAGTCAGAACTGACAACAAGAGTAGAATAAAAGCTCAACTAGAGGCTCAGTCCCATACCATTCTCAATGGTTTACAATACTCGATAAAGGGATTCTATAGATTTGCCAAGATAACAAGCTGGTGGATGGAATGCAAAAAACTTGAGCACTAGCCACGAGGGAGATTAGACATATGAGTGACTCAAATGCTCGGAAAGCAACAACATAAATAGTAGTGTAGCCAGTGGCGGAGCTAGAAAAAAAATTGTGGGAGGGCCGAAACAAAAAAAATTTCGGAAAAACATTAGATGGGAGGGCCGAGATGAAACAAATCTTTTTTTAACACATGAAATCGCGAAAAAATAAGCTAACGGACTTAGACCTAGGGGGCCGGGACCCTTCCCGGTCCTCACTAAGCTCCGCCCTTGAGTGTAGCATATGCATTTGATCTAAGACACTAATATTTTGGGATAAGTAAGAGTACTTTCCGTTTGAGACACAACATAGTTAACTGCATAAGGGAAAAGAAATACATGTACTGACATACATACAAGATGAACACCAACACATATGTCATTTATACAAACAACCTCAGTTTAGTTTTTATAAAAACCTTAAATAGTTAACACTGTCCTAAATAATGTGATTTTTTTTTTTTTTTCAACCGAAACAAAATTCTAATCTAGGTTCCTCCATAATATTAGAAAAAAAATTTAAAACATGAAACAAAATTCCAAACCCTAATTATAAGTTTTTATGAATATGAGTAAAAAGGAGAGAAAATAAAATATAGACCAAATGACATGATAATGTAACTAAGAGCATGCACAATCGTAACACAATAACACCGTCCACGTCAGCGCCACATCAGCTTTAACATTTCACCTTAACATCCTCAAAAAACACCCACAACAATAAAATCCCAATAACATCAATAACATTCCCAACAATTTACAAAAACAACCCTTCATTTAGGGGAATAAATGAAAAAAGAAAAGAAAAAAAAAAAGAAAAAAAGAAGAAGAAGCAAATAACGGGCTTAGCCCTGTAACGCCCAGGGACTAACAACGAAATAACGCTGCGGTTCCAATGGTTAACGTCAATAACGGGCGTTGTTTTGGCTCTTCACGCCGTTATTGCGTTACCTTTGGTAATGCTCTAACTTGTCACTTTTTGCTATATTGTGTAAACATCTTTATTTTTATGTTTTTCCTATTAAATATATGATCCTTTTGAATTTTGTTTATTGTGTGTATTTTGTGACCATTTTATATACCAGGTAATTGATAAAAATAGAGTTAAAATAGAGTATGTAAGATGCTGTTAAGTTGTAAAGGTGTGTTTATGAAAGAAATAAAAAAAGGTTAATAAGTAAAAGATGAAGGGGGTATAAGTAAAAGTTAAGGTTATGTGTGAATAGGGGTATGCACTGTTCAAAAACCGGACCGGCGACCGGACAGAGACCCGATTTCGGCAAAAAGCTTAGACCGAGACCGGACCGAATGTGATCGGTCCGGTCTCGGTCCGGTCCAACAAAGCCAAATTAGCCGGTTTTGGTCCGGACCAAAAACCGAATTAGTTCAAAAGCCGAGACCGCGGACCGGACCGAGCGGTCAGTCCGGTCCGTTCGGGTGGTATGCTCACCCCTATGTGTGAATTGATATGAGGTTATCGGAAGTGAAGGTGAAGGTGAAGAAGTATGTTATTCTCATCAACAACAACTAGTTATAATACCCGTGCACGCACGGGGCTTACGCATTAATTTTTAATTAGATATTAATTTTTCAATTGTTATTTTAAAGTATATTTTGTTCTTTTAAATACACATATCATTTTTATTATTTATTTTTTCGTCTGTTTTGTAAAATTTTAGCTTGGTAATCGAATTTAAAAGCATTAAGATGAGCCTGAGAGTTAATCAAAAGTTCAGAAGACCATAATTGTTTATACACCGAAATAAATATTATGTTTTGTACATTCAATATATTACAACAATTATGGTCAAACAAAGATTGAGCTATTGCACATCTTCAATACTATACAAATGTAAATAGAGTTTACCAACTTTCCCATCACCAGCAGATCTTCAAGATATAAAAGTGGCCCAGATTGTTGTACATGATGTATAAGCATATACATAATACTATTTATGGAAAGTTCCTTGGCATCTGCATATGGGCCTCAAAAGTAATATATTTTAATGTTCTTGAGATTTGTAGTCTTTAGAAGAACCTTCTTTATTTTCCAATCTTCCGATATAGCATCACATTGTATCATCTTCATGTAATTGACATGGTGGAAGAGCGTTAAAAAACAGGCACACACAATAATTGGTAGAGGTTAGAATTATGTTTGTCGTTCGATCTTTATTCCACAGCGCGATGCCAAGAGACCTGCACATATTTGAAACAACTTTAGATGAACACAAATCGTAAGGAGATCAAATAAGGACATAATGATCATCATTTATCATGATTAATTATTATAATGGATGGTCAATCTGTTTGGATGGTGGGTCAACACGGGTAACAATAATAGAGTCAACTATTTCTCCAAATGTAAATCCAAATACCCCTTTCACCTAAGTTAACCATGATTTTTAAACCAAAATATGATATAGGTACTGTTAATATATGAACAAAGATTAATCCAATCCTACTTCATTAAATCTATTTCTTTCTCTAATCAATCCCTAAATAAAACCTCCCAAGTACTACTAATCACTGCTCTCCTATACATATCATATTACCAGTACTACTGACCATTGATCTAGGTATAGTGATTTTGTTGCAAGTTAAGATTCAGGTATGGGATCTAGTACACCAGAGGCCTGTCCAAAACTCACCAGGAGTCCTCGTATTTTTAAGCAAGCTAATGATCCCTGAAACAGCAAAGAAACAATCTTATTCATAATCCAAAGTGTCTTTTCCAACTGAATAAAAAACTACATCAACCCCATTACCTTATGTAATCTTAGTCAATTCCACTTTGGTTATGTGGTTAGCATTGTTGACAATGACATGGTGGAAACCATCTTCCTTGGCTTGTGCAGCCTTCTCTTTGGTCGAGACAGTTCCAATAAGAATGCCACCAAGAGCAATTTCCCATTGGCATAGTAACGATCCAGTTCCACCTGCCCCTGCATGCTCAAGGATTGTATGTCCATGTTCCACCTGCTAGGGGTCGAATAATAAGTTTCATACCCTCAACAAAATGTTTGAGATTACAAACTAAAATCGGATGACTAATTTACCCCCTTTATTGATACTCATACTTTCGTTTCATAAGACCGTCCTTTTGGTCATCTTGTCTATTACTGTTTACAACAATCCGCACGCACGGGGTTCACACTATAAATACAATTAACAATTATGATTTTACATATCGCAAGCTTATCATTATTTTCCAAAAACAGTGTTTAATAATCAATAAACCAATACATTAAAATATACCAAAACAGATGCGAAAAAATGTGCACGAAGGATGTTAATATCTACATCTTTTAAAGAATCTATACAGTGGCTTTTGTGTCGTTGAAACTAAAATAGCATGCCTCATACTTTATTTGATTTCATGCATGTAGGCATTTGGCATCAAACATTCCGTGCAGACTATAGAAATGGGGACAAACAGCCTCGCTCTTCCCATTTATTTTACACAATAGTATCACTCAAACAATAAAAGCCAACTACTGTATTACTTCTAATCAAGCGATATAAATCCCTCATCTTGATGAAAAACAATAAAAATGTAATATACATCTCGGGTATCTTCCCTGTTTTATTATTACTAAAAATCGATCACATAAAGTAATTCATAAAAATGTAATATAAAAGGGAGAGGTTCATATGTGAAACATAGACACAGAAAACACATCTTGACAAAAAACAATCTCGCTCATCGGTACCCAAAGAATCTTGCCCAGCTACAAACGTAGAAGTTTCAATTACATTGCAACAGTCATTCAGATTGTCCTCGTTATCCAGTACACTAAAAAACACTACTAAATAACAAAATTTCGACAACCATACAGGGTATAACATATCGACTACAAATTCTCAACAAACTAAAAATAAACAATTTAACTTTTCTTGCCCTAAAATTCAACTCTAAACATACTGATCATGATAACTAACAATTATCAACATATAATCATACAATAAAACCTTAAAATCAAATGGAACAGAACAATTACTATACATAACTGTTGAGTTGTCGAACAAAGCTTGAGAAATTATTATGCTTAAAATCAAACCCATTCTAAAAGTATTAACGCATGTCACCCCTATCATTAACGCATACCATAAACAAACATGAGGAAATAGGGAACATGGTACCTATCGGCCGGAGTAGCTTCAATTGCACGTTCAAAGTAAGCTGAAAGCTTTGTCTTGATCATGAGTTACCACACTAATTAAGCATATTGCGAAAGCACTTCACCATCCCGAGCTTGTACCGCACACGAGTAATACTCTTTAGATCCTTCATGGTCTCCTTTGGTCTGTGAATCAAGAACCCAAAGCCACATAAATAATTTAGAAAACTTTGCTCATTTAAAAAATGGATCATGCAGCCTTAAAAGTCAAAGGGTATTCATGGGGTTATAATCTTAACATGTTGAAGAAAATGGGCATAGTTTCTAAGTAGCAAGGGGTCACGCACAACATTTTTCGTTAACCATCCTCCTGTAACCAATATAAGAGAGTAAGAACTAACACATTAACAACCAATATAAGTATCCAAAAACAAATATACTACTTGCCTGTACACGCATTTTGGCTGCCAACATTGCTTGACGTTCATCAAGTCCTCTATGACTACGTAACATTGGTTCAGCCACTGACTTACAGCAGATGTATCAAACTTCGAGAAACCATTCAGACTATCTCAGCACTAACTTCTGAAATCTGCATCCCTACTATGACATATAAACATGGTTAGAATAAATTCAAAATTAGAGCAAGGCTACCACATGGAAATGTTCCTGATTATGAAGATACTAACAAATATAACATATTAAGGGTAATATTGGGATTACTTAATTTTACAGCCTTATTGGCTCATTGCAATTTGGTAAAGTGGATAAGCTGCTTTTTCAGCTTATAAGCTTA
Source organism: Chrysanthemum seticuspe (assembly GCA_019973895.1). NCBI lineage: Eukaryota > Viridiplantae > Streptophyta > Magnoliopsida > Asterales > Asteraceae > Chrysanthemum > Chrysanthemum seticuspe. Next base: position 458,478 of record BPTQ01000006.1, on the reverse strand, counting down.
TCAACTTAAAGTTTAAGCTAATTTAAGTCCATGAGTTAATGTTTACAAATGTTATAAGCTTATAACATAGTGGGCTTTTAGTATTGGATTTTTGAAGTGGTCAAGACCGTGTAGTTGTCTCTCCCCCAAAGTCATGTATGACTTCGTTGTCAACCTCGGCACTATTATAGTCTAATATACGGTAGCCCCGAACAATCATTTAAACCGCACAAACACCATTAAAACGACCTAAACACCAAAGAAACTGCAATTAATCCACAAACACCGAATTTATACTAATGGCAATTAGTTCCAAAAAAAAAAGAAATATTCAAAACTAACAAAAAAGTTCAAGAACATCACAATAATACAACATACAATGATAAACTATCATACGTATAATAAAAACAAATAGAGCAGCAATAGTTGAACACCACAAATTCATAACCCTCCAAAAGTATAATTGAACATCGCAAATTCATAACATCTTTATAACCAGATGAATATATCATAGATAATCCATAAATCAACAAATTCCCATCGATTCATACCTTTACGAACTGAGGGATTTGTGTCTTGTGAAATATATTCTTGGTCCGTGTAAAGATAAGGGTTCTGTCACTTCTGTGTTTGGCCTTTTGGTCTTTATGATTTTAGGTTTTCGTTTTGTGGGTGCAGTGAAAAGGTTCTCATCCTTGTTTCCGGTTTGGTTTTTAAGAAGTTACAATTGCAACCTTTAAAATTAAACAATTGCTTTCTAACCCATGTGTTTGTGCGTTTTTCTTATAAATCAGTTTTGTTGGACGATTTTTGGTTAAGGTTGACCAAATTGGATTCAATTTTGACTTTTAATTGGCCAATCACGTCGCTCGATTTTGCTTAGGTGGCAAAATTAAGCTTTCTTATTGGTCATGAAAAAGAATGAGTTTTCAAAATCACTCCAAAATGATGTAATTCCTTTATTATATAAAAGACTAGTGCTAGTAGTAGGCTATTCACCAGCAGGTGCTGTCTCGCTCTTCCAACCTCATCAACAATCCTTCAGGACATCGCTGCTTCCAAAGGTAACACCATTACTTTACTTCTACTATTATATATTACTCTTACTTAAATTACTAGCAATTGATTAATTGAAATTTGGTTATTAATTACTTAAAAGAAGAGGTTGCAAAGGTTATCCTAAAGAAAGGCAAAACCCAGCTGTTTCGCGATGGTGGGAGCCCTATGGTTTACAGTGGTGCTGTTGATCGAATCATTGGTCGCCCTCCCCCTAAAACTGGCGACGTTGTCCTCGTTGCTGACGGCACTCAAACCCCTTTCGCTTGGGGCTTTTACAATTCCTCTTCCATGTTTTGTGTCAGGCTCATGCAGCTTCAACACGAACTTCTATCCTCCTCATCGTAAGCTCGTTATCCCCCTTACTTTTGATACATTTGGGTTCCTAGCTTCGGCAGCTGTGGAGTTTTTGTCTAGGGGGTTGCAGCACAGCTTGTTGCCCGTTTGCCTGCCATCTTATTGTAATCCGTTATAAAAGTCTGTTTTAATTTAAAACCATATAAAAGAAAAAATAAATAAATTAAATGATTAATCAATTATATATATAATTCATGAAATGCAGAGACCCTTTGAATGTCGAGAAGCTCCTTGATACACGGATCAATGCCGCTATTAAACTACGTAACAGCTTGGGCCTTCCCTCTTCAACTACTAATGCTTTTCGTCTTGTTAATAGTGAAGGCGATAGGTAAATTTTGTCATTTTCTCTCCTCTGCGTATTATCTTTTCTAAACATCCTCACAATATTACATTATACTTTTACAGATTGTCAGGACTTATAGTTGATGTCTTTGGCGATTTAGCTGTCGTCGCTTCATCAGCTGCGTGGGTTGAGAAGTACAAGGAATATATTATAAACTGTCTTACTGGATTCACTGTCATCAAAAATGTTGTCTGGAGGCCGTCAATCGAGATTTTGAAAGAGGAAGGACTAGATTTGGCTCTTATTGATCAACAGCAACAACAACACGACTTATCCACATCTACCACTCAGACGGTCAAGGTAACACTAAAATCACTTATATGCTGTTTTTGCAAATAAAGTATTTACTTAAATTGCAGTTTTCTTGCATCGTGTCAGATTGTGGAGAATGGAATATCCTATATGATATCATTGGATGGACAAAAGACAGGGTTCTATGCTGATCAACGTGAAAACCGTCAATTTCTCTCTACCATCTCTGATGGTCAAAGAGTACTTGACATGTGCTGCTACACTGGCGGCTTTGCACTAAATGCTGCACGTGGTCATGCTTTGGATGTTACTGGTATGGTATTTAACCCAGCTGTACTATAAAAATAACTTATTTTCTTAAAGCCGTCTAATGAATACTTTTTGATACACAGGTGTCGATTCGTCATCTCCTGCTTTGGAACTAGCTAACCAAAATATTGCTCTTAACAATCTCGATCCAGGGATGATATCTTTCCTGAAACAAGATGCAACTGCTTTTATGAAGAATGCTGCTTCTAGAAATGAAGCATGGGACATAGTCATTCTCGATCCTCCAAAGTTAGCACCTCGAAGGAAGGTATTCTAATACTCAATCTCACAACTTACAGATGTCTAATATTTCTTAATGTCTGACCATGAAGGTGCAAATGATATGTTGGTATTCTGTGTTTTGCTAAATAACTGATTTGATCCAGGTTCTACAAAGTGCAAGTGGAATGTACAGGAACTTAAACTCACTGGCCATGCGGTTAACAAAACCAGGCGGGTTTCTGATGACTTGCTCATGTTCAGGAGCTATGACGCAAAGTGGGCAGTTCTTACCTGTTCTGCAGGCTAGTCCTCTACTTCTCTTCTATTTCACATGTTTTTAAGCGAAGGCATCAATTTGGTGAAAAGTAGCGCCGCCAACCCGCCAACTTTGGCTTTAGTTTTCCATGTGTTCTTATTTGTGGAGGGTATTGCATACAATGAGTGTGTGACTAGGCAGTGAAACAGTTTGATATGATATGATTCCTTATGTATGTGTCTGGTTGTAATGTAGGGTGCTGCTTCAATGGCTGGTAGGAAGATAACATTAGTACGTCAGAGTGGTGCAGCCTGCGACCATCCTATTGACCCATCGTATCCTGAAGGAGCCTATCTTTCCAACTTTTTGTTGAGGGTAGTTTGAACATTTATCGCCTACCAATGACAGAAAGGAACCCCCCTCATCTTCACTGACAGAGAAAGAGAAACCCAAAATAGAATAGATGGAAGGGAAGTGGAGGTATATCATTTGTATTGCGCATACATACAAACGCGTGCTCTGTATGGTCGGAAATTACAATTAGTTATGCAAAATTTTGTCTCATTTCTTTTATCAAGAATTATGATGTTAGGTTTAAAAGAGTTCTAACATGGAACATTATGCAGCCCGCTTTCTATACCCTAACAGTTTGGTTAAGATTATGAGTTAAATACACCAAACATATAAGAAATTTTATGTTACAGTCACTGATAAAAGTACAGCTGACTAGTTTCTAACACGATATAGTAAGTTACAATAGATCATTCTTAACCACAAATTAAACTTAAATCAATCAATATATTCTTGGCAAAGCCTCGGAAGAAAGAAACAAACGTTAAATACATACAACACCAAACGTTTGTCCTTCTCAACCACCCTTTGCTTGAATCAGTGACCACCAGGATTACGGTTCCAAGATAGATACGATGGATCTCCAAGACGTCTGCAACACAAGAGAGGATGTTAGTATCCTCCAACACAAACCACACTTATTTTTTGGGTAACACCAGACTATACTCCGTGTTATCTAAAAACATATATAATGGTCAAAATCATAGCGTACTACGAAAACCAGCCTGGTATTACCAGTCGATAAAGCCAGGACAAAAAAGAATTACCTTGGCTTAACAAGATATATAATAGTGAAAGCGATCGCCAGGATGAAGCATAAGCCACCAACAGCGAGATATGCAATGCCAATGAAGTTGTTCTTTCCACCAAGCCAGCTGCTGGTTGAAAGCACGAGTTTCTTCTTGCCATTAAAACTGTAGGTGTTGTAATTGTTCTGCAAAATCACATTTATTGTATCACCTGCTTTAAGATCCACCTCAATCTTCCCATACAACTTCCTAAACGTTGGAAGAGCTGCAGTTCGCATCCACACAATAAGGTCTTCCTGATCGCTTAACTATATACATGTCAATCCACAACCAAATTTCTTGTCAGATACTCGTATTCATTTTCCGGTCACAAGAAAATCTATCATAACTTATTAGAGTCATGATATGCGTAAATTGCACAGTAATCATAAAATGATAGCAATGACGATGTTAACGAACATTAGCGGCTAATACTCGAGTCTTACACTCCTCAATCACCCCTAATTCTAATAGATTTGTTAACAAACTAAGAAGAAAAAAAAAAAAAAAAAAAAAAAAAAAAATACTAAGATAATCTCATTTATTGAGAAACTAGTATCACAGGCAAGTTTTAGGCCTTTTAGAGAAATTACAACCTATATTTATGATAGACCACGGTTCATTGATGGCCAACCAAAGGCAACATTATTCACTGTAACTTTCATAAGTAGCCAGCAAACTGTGGCAAAATAAGATGTTGAGCAGACAACATTACTAGATTCAATGAATTAACCAATTGAACATCATCGAATCTGAGACGAAATTGTGCAGCAAAGTACCAAACATTATTAGAATCCTTTTAAATCAGTATGGTTAAGAGGCTTACTGGTATAGATTCATTGAGATGTGCACCACCAATGAGTTCTCCATTTTGGAAATTTTTAGGGAAGACATCTTTGCCAAACTTATGATCCCTGTCACTTTTCCATGAAATACCTCTCTTTTTCACGGGCAATGTCTGATTGTTATTAATGGAGAAGCTGAAAGTATCATTGAACATACTCCAGGCTACAAGACCGCAAGGCACAACCGTTCTATTCTTTGCAACGTTTTCAGGCTTACATGTGCTAATGTCATTCTCATTATTACGGTTCCTCAACTGCTGATCACTCCGGCTCTTAACATACCTGCAAGACAATGTCTAGTCGTAAACTAACTGGGATTATTAATTCTCCTCTAACACTATGAGAAGAGAAAGGACAGATTCCCCGGGGGTTACTAGCATCGAAAAACAAGTATGAAAATATTAACCATGATGTTCAAAGACCATATGCTAATAGAGTAATAGGCTTCAACTGCTATCAACTACAGGTGTGTTTCCAAACTGTTTTGTGATATAAAATAATCAGAAATAAATAGGCGGTTGTAACAAGATGGCTTTCAACTACTATTAAGTATCAACTACAGGTGTGTTTAGAAATTTCAGATTCATTAAGAATTTACATGTGGAATGGCCATAAATAATTAGATACTATTCCTCCAAATACTCATGATCAGGTACCAGAATGAGTTTTCCGTGGATGAATTAGGAAAGAGTGCCAATGCCGAGTTAAAGTGAAAGGCTGTAGTGTAACGACGGAGCTTACTTTCAGTTTGGTTCAGCTACTAGATAGATAAGTCATTACATAAAAAGTTATTATATTGCTTTTAGCATAGTTCTTATAGCGCCAGAAGACTAAATTTATACAGATACATCGTTGCACAAGTGCCGGCACTCACTCTGCTCACCCCTCTCCACTGTAACGGAAGGAACCTTTAAAAGTGCAAAACTGCCTTTTCATGGCTGCTGCTTTTATTTTTTGAAGATTCCTTCCCACTATGAGTGTATGGAGCTGCGTCGGTCGTTTGGCGTGCTTAATGGGGTATACTCAAATACTACAAACGAATTATATACAACTTGAAAACTAAATAATGAGATAATCAATCACAAAATCTATAAACCTATGTTTATAGTAAACTAGTTTATAATCCCCATAGGTTCCTTCCATTTTGGGTCTAGAATGTTTTCAAGACTAGTATGCTCTAAACCATTTGTATGTTTCAACACACATTTAATGACATAAACGTGTACGGATAGTGACATAAACGTGTACGGATAATGACATAAACGTGCACATTTAATGCCTTTTTTTGAACCTGTAAGGATAATGACATAAACGTGTGTTGAAACATAAGAATGGTTCAGAGCATACTAGTCTTGAAGACATATTAGAGACAAATTAATTTCCAAAAGTGTAATATTAAAATAGCAAATGATGAGATGTGGTGTGTTAGATGAGAGTCATAAGTAGGTGTAACGGGTACCTGCGGTGATTCTGATAAAAGTTGTCAAGCTGATAATAGACATAGATAGGATGCTTCATGTCTTTATGGACCTAATCAAATGTAGAGGTTAGACGTGTGAATTAGCATAAGAAAGGAAGGAATGAGTATTAAAAATGTACTTACAACGAGGGTTGCATTGCAGGTTTTGTCAGCGGTGGAAGATTGAATAAATCGGACCTTGTCAGCTTTGGAGCCGGAGGGGGCACATCGATCATCATAACGATCAACAATTTCAACAACCTGGTTAACAATTTATAAGAAAACAAATAAGAAGAGCAACTAACTATACATATATGTCAGGGTAGCAAAGGAAAGGAAAGGGAGATAGTAAGTACATGGTTAGAAGCAAAGAGGGAAGCAAGGCCAATTGGTACGAAAACGATGGTGACGAGCATAAATGCTGATATCACCTGCACATATAATAATTAACAAATTGGTAACTGATACTAGATAAAATGGTTATTTAATACTCCCTTCGTCCCATTTTATAAGTCCATGTTTGAAAAGTCAAAGTCTTTTTCTTCAGAGTTTGACCGTAATCATTTTTTTTCGTGTTATATAATACTTGATACAAAATATATAAATTGATTTGTGTTTTAAAAAATGATTAGAAAAAAGACTTTGACTTTTCAAACATGGACTTATAAAATGGGACGGAGGGAGTAATAATGTAAAATTACTACATACCCATGATGGGGTAAGAATGGGTTTACAGGCAGACAGTTCCTGCTGGGTAAATCTGGAATCTATTATTAAACAACAAACAATAATAATTAATGGTTACTAGTATTAAAAAGAAACAACAACAAGAAAGGTAAGGTAAGGTAAGAAAAGGAATAATACATTTGGGTCGCTTGGAATTAGTCCTTGAAGAAGAATCATTAGCAGCAGCAGCATTACTATTATTAATATTCATCATCCACAGGAGATGTGATTTTATGGATGAACAAACAAACTCTTCTTGTTTTCTTCAGACAACAAAAAGAGTTTTATTAGTATATTATTATTGATTGATATACTCTGTGTGTGTGTGTGTCAACAAAGGAAGAAAAGAACCTTTTATTACTTTTGTTTAGTCCGTCCGTCTGTCAATCTTCACTTGTACTTTGTCTTCTACTGGGCTAAACCCAACCCACATATGCTTTCTCAGTCTAACCCAAACACTACCCGACCCAAATTGTACTTGTACCCGCATAATATTTTTGTTTCGGATTAACACAATTAAGATTTTTCTTTATTTTTTACCCAAATTGTACTTTTGTACTATCTAGCCGTTCCATATTTATTGTACACATTTCTTTTTCCGGTTAACCCAAATTAATTGTATACTTTCATAAATAGATAGGGAATATTGATCAAGTTAACTATATTACCCTCATATAAAGTTATTATTACAAATTTCAAAAAAATTATAAATTAATTGGTTAACGGTAAAACTGTTTTTGTGCAAAAGTAAGAAAAAAAAGTTGTAATAATAATGTTTTTTTTTTAAATTGCGTGTTTTTTTGACTGTAGACATTAATTTTGAGACGGAGTTAGTACTTTTCTGCTCAAAATGTTGTCATTTTTTTTTAAAACGGCATGTCACTTGAAATTCGATTATCAAGTTATACCTTCCAAACAGGCAGTTAGTTTATTAATTAATTTATAAGGGCAACCCACATGATATAACTCTAGCCCATAGATAAATCGAAAGAGATAAAATACTTATTTTGTCACCAACTGAGAGGTCATTGCCTGCTTGGCTAACATAATCACATCACATGTTTTGTATTTAATTTTGAAGTGTGTCTGGTGTAAAGAACTTTTGTGCATTGCTTTATACTTTTTTATGTTAATCTCATATTGCACCCTATAGAAACAAAATTATAAGATACTTAGGGTTCATTTGGTTTATAAATAAGGTTGGATTATAATTTAGATTTGGTATAAAATTTGGATTGAAGACAGGTTTAAAAGAAAGAAAATATATTTATTATATATGGTTGGACTAAAGTTATGCATTTTTTTATTTAAAGAAATAAAAAAGATAATGGTTTAACATGTGGCTGTAAAAAAAACAAAATAAAAAGTGAATTTTCATTGGTTGGATTGAATGAAATCCCACTAGTTGAGGCTGGACTCAAATTTTGGAATCACACCATGTGTCGATGAAAGAAACAAGAAACCAAACAATTTATTTCTTAAATCTTTCATCCTAAACCTGCTGACAGCCGTAAACCAAACGGGCCTTTAGAATTATTTTTTTCCTATTTCTCAATGAGAGTCGAATGCATGCAACATTCATGATTATAAGACTATGTTTATCAACAATCTATCACAACTCAATCTCTTATTAAATTATTATTTTCTTTTTTCTTCACCTACACAACCAATACATACAAACAATATTTTGAAACCTGGTTCGACCCGGCCGGTTCAACTGGTTCCTGTCGAAAAAACAGGTAAACAAAAACCGAGTTTCTTATTTTCCAAACCCAGTTAGACCCGATGAGTTTGAAGCGACCCGATTCTCGAAATCCAGCCGGGTTTTTTTTTTTTTTTTTTTTTTTTTTTTTCATTTTTTTTCTTTTTAATAAATAAAGCAAGTTAATTATATATATTTACGACGTAATTTATTTTTAAATGTTATATTTGTTAGTAAATGATTTGTAAACTCAATATATGAAATAATCATGATTTGGATATATACTTTTTTGTATCATTGGAAATATTATTATTATTTTTATTTTGTGGAAGACCAGGTTAATTTGGTGGGCGAACCGGTTGCATCGGTAACCTGGTGACTTGACCGAGTTGACTAGAGACCCGGTTTTCAAAATATTGCATACAACCAATCTATACTTTTTTTTTTTACCATTTATCAACAACCCAACTTAACATATAATATTATTTCTTTAATAATGATATAAAATAATAAGTATTAAAAAGAAAAAAAAAAAGAAAGAAGAAGTAGTCATTCACTGGTTGTCATGTGACAGATTGAAAGTTGTGATCTTAGATTGCCATGCGACCTGGTTGATGGGAAGATTGAAGGTTTTCATTAATATATTATTATTTTGTATGGTATACCCCTCCAATTAGGTTGCCAACTCATTGATAAACATGGCCTAAGATCTATAAGACCGTAAGGTGTAGTAACCTTAGGTCAAGCTTTAACCTCCTGATACGTTAGCGTCACATCAGCTTTAACATTTCACCTTAACAAACCAAAAAACACCCCTTATCATAACATTCCCAAGGTTAAACCTTAACTCAAATATTTTCAAATTTAACCCCTAAACTAAAACAAACACTTCATTTATTAAAAAACATTAAACATTAAACATTAAAACACAAAATACATTAAACATTAAACACGAAGTACATTAAACATTAAAACTACAACGAGATTGATGAAAATAAAACTACTAAAACTTAAGAATACGAATCATCTGAGTTCCAACCCTCGTCACTCGAAGAGGAATAAAACTCGCCATTAAAGTACTTTCTCTCCATGATGTCAAAGTAGTTCTCCCTAAGATATTGAGCTTCCCTGGCTTCCTGTTCACGACGAGCAACTTCCTCGCGTGCCTCTTGTTCCATAATCTCTCTATAATTTTCCTCATCCTGTGCAAGTTCACGAAGGGAAGCCTCACTTAACCCAAATGGATTGTTTTCGAGGTCCACCTATGGACTGTTAGCAGGTGGATTGTTAACAGGTGGAGTGTTAACAATTTGATTTTTGAGAGGTGGAGTGTTTACTAACACATTTTCCGGTTGGAAAACCGAAAAGACATCTTCTGGTGGAGTTGGAAAGGTAGTTTCCGGCAGTTGTTGTGAACTTGGGAATTGTTGAGAAAAATCTTTGCGAGACATTTTTGTGTGTGTGAGCTGTGTGTGTAACTTTTGTGTGTAAGTTGTGTGTTCTGAACAACTCTGGTAGAGTTGTATATATAGGCAAAGTTAATTTTGATTTTGATTTTGAATTTGAATAAATCTCGCTCATACTTGATTTTTAAATTTCAAATTTGAACTTCATTTATCCAGCTCAGAATTAACCAGTATAAATTAAATTTGAATTTGAATAGGTTGAGGGAGTGTAAGTGAAAATTATTTGAAATGGTTAAGGAGGGTGAAATGATTTTTTTTTTTTTTTTTTTTTTTTTTTTTTTTTTTTTTTTTAATTTCCAGGCTTAACGCCCCGTTAGCACAATAACGTGCCTTCTTTGACCTCCCATTAACGAGCATCATGGTGTGGGCAACGGGCTCTAACGCGTTTGTGTTAAACTATAATGCTCGTTTAGCATTATCATACCTTACGCTCTAAGCTCATCAATACACTCGATGCAAGTTGTAGGAGTTAAATTTGAAACGCCTCATAATCACTTACATAAACAATGCCAACAACTAAACCAGATAATATTGTATAGCCATAATCAATTTTCTTTAACCCTTTTTTTTCTTTTTTTTTTTCTTTTCATTTTTTTCCCTTGAAACTACGAAGAATATATTAACTCAACATCATACAAAAGATTACAAGATATTTAGATTTGGACACATGAACATGCTCATGATCCAAATAACAGACAATCAAACATACTAACTAAACAAAACAACTTAAAAACTCAACCTAAATTCTTCACAAACACACAAACAACAACTACATTTCCCTTAACAATAGTCTATATATAGCCATTCCAGTAAAGAATTTGTTACGCCCTGATTGGTGCGAAACCGTCAAGTTTTCTCACGCGAGCTGATCACTTGTGAATGACCAGCCGTAAGGAACTTAAAACAGCTCACACACCAACTCAATGAAGATCAGGAGAGTATAGTGTTTCCCCAGGTCGTTAAGTCCCAACGAGCTGTGCAAGAATAGTCAAACGTTTAGTGATCGGGAGATTTGAACGGAAAAGGAGATTTGGAATTATTATAACTACAGGAAAAAGCCAACCAATTAAAAACGGCTTAAATGCAAATTAAAGAAAGTTTAAAAAGATAACAGATATTAAATAAACGCTATCACTATATTTAAAGTGATGAACGTTTAAAACCTAAAACGTACTTTTAATTTAAAAACTACGTAACGTACAAAATAAAACGTGAAAATTACACAAGATAAATCCTAAAAATATGAAAAATACATTTTTACAATCCTAATGATAAAAGAAACTTTTTAGAAAAAGAAAATTATTTTTATAACTATTTAATTAATTATTATTAATTAAAAACTATTTTTAACTATTTAATAATTAGCTAAAATACAAGAAAATAGGAAATAAAGCTAGAAAAATAAAACTATGACTTGGAAAAGTATAAAATAACAAAAAAGAATTTTCAAAACTATTTTTATATTTTTCCGATTGTTTTTCTATTTTCTAGGAATTTTAAACTATTAAAAACTGATTAAATTATTAAAAATTACCAAATAAACTATGAAAAATATGGAAAATTACTTTTTTCACTTTTTATATTTATCTAAACCTAAGAAAATTGAAAAATTATTTTTTTGAACCTTTTTCTAATTTTTTGTATTAAAAGCTATTTAAAAATGATTAAAAACTAATTTAAATTGAGAAAAATAGCAAGACTACTTAGAAAAATCTGAAAATTTCAGGAAAAGTCTAAAATGTTATTAGGAATATGAGAAAATTGGAAAAACAGGCACTTGTTTGGAGAAATATGAAACTGCTTAATCAAGTGCTTGTTAATAAACACTAAAATAAGCCAACAGTGACCCTACAAGCACCAAATGATTACAGGAGCTCAAATATGCTATAAGAACCTTAATGCAACTTAAATCAACAGGTTATAACTTCAGATTAGCAGGCTAGTACAGATTTGATGTATGAGTATTTTGCTCAAAACAGAATTCTGAGTAGCAAGTTTAAGCACAAGCAGAAGCTTATAAATAAGCTCAAACTAAAATCTACAAATTGGAACTTGTAAAGGACCTGGGTGAGAGTATGTAGACCAAAAATCAGACCATGCTAAGCTCTTGTGAGCACTGTGCACTAGCTGCAATTTCTGAGAAAATTCTCAGTATTAACTGAGTTGGAGCAGGGGACTTTTGCCCTGAAAGGAGAGATTGTTTGGAGCTTTTGAAAAAATTGTAAAAATCAGGTAAAATGATGATAAGTAAGAGCACCAGCTGAGCTTTCTAAAATACCAATCCTTACTGAAAATGGCTAAAAACTGAAGCCATGAAAATTCCTTCTATTTGGCTGAAAAACAGATTTTAGCTTCTTTTGACTTTTCAAGATATTGATGAACTTTGACTAATTTGAACTTTAGATCAAATTTTTGGCTTAACACTGATGTAATATGATAAAACAATTGTAATGCAAACAAGCTTATGGATTTCTAAACACAAAATGATGATTTGCTAATCCCAAATCCCCAACAGTTAACAGGTAGACAGATTTAGAGTCAAGTTTGACTTTGTGATGTTGCAGACCCAATATATTGATTCAAATGACTATACTAAGGCTACACAAACATGAAACAAAAGAAGCTAACCACTGAACAAGTCCTTAAGGGCAGTTTAAACTACAAATCCAAACACTCCCTATTTAACTGTTTTGCAATTAAAACTGATACAGACACTGAACTAGCATACAATAAGGATCAAACTAAGTTCATATAACCTAATTATAACTACTTACACAGGTAAAAACTACCAATGATCACAGATACATAAAATGCAAAAATGGCTTGAAATGGAAATGAGCAAATACTCACATGTACTCAGCTGATGTGCAGCTTAAAACCAAACCCCAAGACTGCTATTCTAATCTGTTTCCAACCCAAATCCAAGTCTGCAACAACCAAATTCTCAATTCCAAACCTGTTTGACCAGGATTGTCCAAAGTTTGACTTTTGTTGACTAACTATGAGAGTTACTTGAAACTGAATGATAAGCTTATCACAAGCTATGATAAGCTTGAACAAACTTGTTTGAGCTTAAAAATAAGCTGTTTGAATTTTAAACATAAGAGTTTGAGACTTAATTTTGCAACAGTTAACCTTAAAACATGAATTTATTCAAAACCTTGAAATTGATGCTCAGAAGTGATTACAGTGATAAAGTGACTAGAATTAAACACATTTAAAGCTTAAGATTACATTCTAGATTACTAATTAAGTTAACTAAAAAAAAAACGACATACATAAAAAATAAAAACTAACTACCACCCTTATTCTTCTCTCTAACTCCTCTTTTATAGCTCCATATGCATCTCTCTCCTCTTCTGATTGAATCCCACTTGGAATTGGGAGACTTTTGTGACTTTTGGCCAACATGTCAATTTTGGCGGGAAATGAGATTTTTGGCAGTTTTGGAGATTGAGTGAGGAGAGGGGTGAGATGATAATGATTCTTGGAGTGTAGTGTTTGGAGGGGGGACAGGATTGGGGATAAGGTGAGGAGGGGGGTGGAAAGGTTGAGTGTGCAGAGGATTTGCAGAAGTCAAGTGGAGAGGGTGAAGATGGCGCCAAAGGGTGTTTGACTGGCTAGTTTTGACCAGTGAGTTAATAATCCAAGGGGGGGTTCAAAAGGGGTTAAATGACAGGGGGTCAAAGCTTATGAAGGGGTCAAAATTGGTTTAAGGCTTTATAAAACACAAGGACCATTTGTGTAATTCTGAAAAATTGAGGGACCATAGTTGCCAACTTATCAAAGATATTCCAAGGACTAATACTGACAAGCTTCAAAAGTACAGGGACCAATTCTGCCATTTTGCAATTTTCCAGGGGCCATTTCTGCCAATTTTGAAACTTGAAGGACTATTTGTAATTTTCTCAAACTTTTGATATTTTTCACCAAAGGACTAAATTTGACAACTTATGATTTAAAAAGGACCTTTGGTGACTTTTCTTTTGAAATTTTGACTCGGGGACTATTTTTGACAATTTTAGAAACTTGGGGGACTGAAACTGCAATTTTTGCAAATTTGATATGTTTTTCATCTGATTTTGATATTTTTGCATTTAAAACACATAAAACACTGATTTGTGATATTTTGATCATTTTGATGTGTTTCTGAGTGTTTTCAGATGATTTTGCAGTTTATATTGTACAAAAATGATGAGTATTTTGACACTCATCAATCCCCGACACTGAGATATTGCTAGTCCCTAGCAATGATTTGAGAAAACATAATGGATTTTAATCTCTTTACCAAAAGCCATTACTTCTGGAGTAGCCAAATGTTTCAGTTCAAGTAAGAACCATGGTACACCGATAACCATGTGATTTTGAGCAAACCACCAGCTTTCAACGGATTTGATTTTGTCTTTACCAGTAGCCGTTTGCTCTGGACTAGCCAACTCTTAGATAAATTATTAATATTATCTTTGGTGAGTCGATTATCAATTATGGTTTTTCCACTGCCTTTACCACAAGCCATAATCTTGCGGGCTAGCCAACTCTTCACTTTTTAGGATATGGCGAGCTGAATACCATACAATTTTGGGCAAATTGCAAGCCATATAAACGGATTTGAGATATCTTTACCAAGAGCCGTTTGCTCCTGGATTAGCCAATCCTTTTGTCTTACAGACATGGCGGACTGATAACCAAATGAGAAAGTGTAAAACACTTACTCCAAAAAAAAAATTTTGGCCAAAAACGGGGGAATTGGTATAATTATATGATAAAATTCGTGAGAATTCCCCCCCACACTTAGAAATGAATATTGCCCTCAATATTCAAAGTACCGGCGGTTATGCCGAAACAAAGAACGTAAAAGGGAAATATTACGGCCCTTATTTAGAAATTTTTTTTTTTTTTTTTTTTTTTTTTTTTTTTAACATGTGGGGCATTACCCCCACACTTAGGTGGTAGAAAGGGGTAAGAAGTCAGAAATATGGGTGAAAACCCATATGGTGTGTGCTACTGTTTTTGGTTACCAAGTCGCTAGCTTGACTCGACCCCGAATTCATTGGTTCATGGGGAAGCAAAGTGGAAGAAACAATCTCCATCGGACTTTCATTCAAGATGTTTGGACAAACATTTGAAGCACGAGAAAGTTCCACACCGATGAGATATACATAGAACCGGCTCACAAATGGTACATGAAAATGCCGGGATCAAAGATAATGTCTTCATTCCCGAAGGAGTGAAGAACAGGAGCAGTGACAGAATATATGAAGAAAAGAAAGAAAATCATGATAGAAATCATGACTAACTCTTCATCCTCAATAGGAGAATTCATAGTTTCATGAATCTCCTCAGTTAAGCTCAATTGGTCTAGACATATCTCGGGTGTGTCTAGATCAAAGTAGAAGTTATCATACTCCGGCGGAGATATGATATGAGTGAGTTCATCTGAGAACTCCATGAAGTTGAATGAATCATATTCAGAATTGATATGAGTGGGTTCAATGGTGAACTCCTCAAAAGTAAATGATTCATGATCGAGGAGAGAATTATGAGAATGAGAAGTGGTACTGCCACTAATCTTCTCTCCCATATTATCAAAACAAGAGGCTTTCATTTCCGGAATAGAATCATCGGAAAGAATGTCATTATCCTTAATGGGGATAGGAGATGAAATAGGTTTCTCTTTGAAAGCCTCGATTTTAGAAATGAGAAGACTGACCTTCAATAATGTTGCTCGAAGAGCTTCATCTTTGATTTCATTGTCAGTAACTTCATCATTCTCTTCTTCTAAGCTAACAAGCTCAGAAGGTGGTTCTTCCACATAAATGATGTCTCCACAAGATAATGAATCATCATTATCAGAATCGGAGAGCATCTCAACATGATCTGTTTGGAAGACAAGAGGAGGAGGGATATCACACACATGATCAAGAATTCCCTGTGACTCTCCTGGGATTGGGACAAGGTCCTCAATACTAGACTTTATCAATTCGTCCGATTCCTTTTCAGGAACAGTGTCAAGATGCTCGTCCCCCATGTTCAGAGAGTGAGTGTGAATCTCGGGTGTGATAGCAGTTGTTTGAGATGGAATCTCAACTGCTGGAATATCAACTGACTGAGGGGGTTGAGAAATATTACTTTTAAAAGGATAAAAACCCTCCTCGTCATCGTCATAAAGAGCTGCATTGAGAAATTGGGAACGCCTTAGAGCTGCATGCTCTAGGGCTAATAATTCTTCCCTAGATTCTCGGGCCTTTCGCTCTTCGGCAAGTAATTCTCCTATGGTCTTTTCACCACTCACTTGATTCTTAAAATTACTCATCATATCCTCAAGTGTTTTCATTGCGGTTTCAAGATCCTGGGAGATTTCATGAGACAACGGCTCAGGTGGAGTTTGAACCGTATAGTGCTGTGGAGGTTGGAAAGTATCAAACATGTGAGAGTCATGATTGTTACAAGGAACTGGGTTCCCTATTTGACAATCAGAGCTGAAATGGGGACCTCCACAGTACTCACAACAGTAAAACTGTTGAGTCTGGACAGGTGAATCATATGGATTTTGGTCATATCCAAAGTTCTGAGCATCACTGGAAAACTGTTCATAGACAAACGTGTTTCCGGATTGACACTCAAATCCTTGGTGAGGACCTCCACAAAATTCACAACAGTATTGTTGATCATATGAATATAGGTCGGGTTGTGGTGGGTAATTGGAAAAGTTAGAGGGGTCGTTAAATGAGTTCGGGTTAGGATCATAATCAAATGAATTCCTCGAACCACAAAACAAACAACTCCCGTTATGAATATCATTACCACATTGTACACATGTACACCAACGACAGGGTGAACCATAAAGAGGCTCACCACAACCGACACAAGGAATAAACGATTGCATTTGAGAGTTATGAAGAGGAATCAGTTTATTCAAAGGATCAACAAAACCAACATTGTGATCCGGATGACTATCAAGTCTCGAAGAACATTCAGAAAGATCCGGAGGTGGGATAAGTGGTGTGCTCTGAGAGCTAGCAATTTCCACCACTTCCGTTATGGTCTCCGGTTCTGGTTCTTGAGAAACGTGAAGATTAGGCAAGTCATTCTTGCTAGTCACCGGTGTTTGAACGGGTTCATCGTAATCAATTCTAATTCTCGACCTTTTTTCATTGACATAAATTTGTTCGATTAGATTACGGGCTCTAGATTCAAAGAGGTTGTCCTCGTAATCCTCGATGGGTGCTTGGGGTAGCTCCGACGTTTGAACTGGTTTGTCAAGATTAGAATGTATTTCAGGTTGTGGCGGTTGGTCGAAATAACTTTGAAAAGCATTTTTGATGGATAATTCGCACGAATTGCAAAATTCGCTTGAACTAGGACCTCCACACCGCTCACACACATTTCTGACGATGAAGTTGACGAATGTCGACATAAGAATAAAACATATAGAGGATTAAGAAGAGAATCAAATGGTTGAGAGGATACGAAGAATAGAATTAAACGGCAAAAGAGGGTAAGAGAAATAGAATCAACGAATAAGAGGAATGAGAAGAATATTTTTGTGTTTTTTGGATAAGAAAATATAAACATATACAGATGGATGGTATGAACAAAGAGTGGATATCCAAATCACTAATCTGCTAAACGTAAGATTATCAGCACAGCTCCCCGGCAGCGGCGCCAAAAATTTGATTGGTGCGAAACCGTCAAGTTTTCTCACGCGAGCTGATCACTTGTGAATGACCAGCCGTAAGGAACTTAAAACAGCTCACACACCAACTCAATGAAGATCAGGAGAGTATAGTGTTTCCCCAGGTCGTTAAGTCCCAACGAGCTGTGCGAGAATAGTCAAACGTTTAGTGATCGGGAGATTTGAACGGAAAAGGAGATTTGGAATTATTATAACTACAGGAAAAAGCCAACCAATTAAAAACGGCTTAAATGCAAATTAAAGAAAGTTTAAAAAGATAAAAGATATTAAATAAACGCTATCACTATATTTAAAGTGATGAACGTTTAAAACCTAAAACGTACTTTTAATTTAAAAACTACGTAACGTACAAAATAAAACGTGAAAATTACACAAGATAAATCCTAAAAATATGAAAAATACATTTTTACAATCCTAATGATAAAAGAAACTTTTTAGAAAAAGAAAATTATTTTTATAACTATTTAATTAATTATTATTAATTAAAAACTATTTTTAACTATTTAATAATTCGCTAAAATACAAGAAAATAGGAAATAAAGCTAGAAAAATTAAACTATGACTTGGAAAAGTCTAAAATAACAAAAAAGAATTTTCAAAACTATTTTTATATTTTTCCGATTGTTTTTCTATTTTCTAGGAATTTTAAACTATTAAAAACTGATTAAATTATTAAAAATTACCAAATAAACTATGAAAAATATGGAAAATTACTTTTTTCACTTTTTATATTTATCTAAACCTAAGAAAATTGAAAATTTATTTTTTTGAACCTTTTTCTAATTTTTTGTATTAAAAGCTATTTAAAAATGATTAAAAACTAATTTAAATTGAGAAAAATAGCAAGACTACTTAGAAAAATCTGAAAATTTCAGGAAAAGTCTAAAATGTTATTAGGAATATGAGAAAATTGGAAAAACAGGCACTTGTTTGGAGAAATATGAAACTGCTTAATCAAGTGCTTGTTAATAAACACTAAAATAAGCCAACAGTGACCCTACAAGCACCAAATGATTACAGGAGCTCAAATATGCTATAAGAACCTTAATGCAACTTAAATCAACAGGTTATAACTTCAGATTAGCAGGCTAGTACAGATTTGATGTATGAGTATTTTGCTCAAAACAGAATTCTGAGTAGCAAGTTTAAGCACAAGCAGAAGCTTATAAATAAGCTCAAACTAAAATCTACAAATTGGAACTTGTAAAGGACCTGGGTGAGAGTATGTAGACCAAAAATCAGACCATGCTAAGCTCTTGTGAGCACTGTGCACTAGCTGCAATTTCTGAGAAAATTCTCAGTATTAACTGAGTTGGAGCAGGGGACTTTTGCCCTGAAAGGAGAGATTGTTTGGAGCTTTTGAAAAAATTGTAAAAATCAGGTAAAATGATGATAAGTAAGAGCACCAGCTGAGCTTTCTAAAATACCAATCCTTACTGAAAATGGCTAAAAACTGAAGCCATGAAAATTCCTTCTATTTGGCTGAAAAACAGATTTTAGCTTCTTTTGACTTTTCAAGATATTGATGAACTTTGACTAATTTGAACTTTAGATCAAATTTTTGGCTTAACACTGATGTAATATGATAAAACAATTGTAATGCAAACAAGCTTATGGATTTCTAAACACAAAATGATGATTTGCTAATCCCAAATCCCCAACAGTTAACAGGTAGACAGATTTAGAGTCAAGTTTGACTTTGTGATGTTGCAGACCCAATATATTGATTCAAATGACTATACTAAGGCTACACAAACATGAAACAAAAGAAGCTAACCACTGAACAAGTCCTTAAGGGCAGTTTAAACTACAAATCCAAACACTCCCTATTTAACTGTTTTGCAATTAAAACTGATACAGACACTGAACTAGCATACAATAAGGATCAAAATAAGTTCATATAACCTAATTATAACTACTTACACAGGTAAAAACTACCAATGATCACAGATACATAAAATGCAAAAATGGCTTGAAATGGAAATGAGCAAATACTCACATGTACTCAGCTGATGTGCAGCTTAAAACCAAACCCCAAGACTGCTATTCTAATCTGTTTCCAACCCAAATCCAAGTCTGCAACAACCAAATTCTCAATTCCAAACCTGTTTGACCAGGATTGTCCAAAGTTTGACTTTTGTTGACTAACTATGAGAGTTACTTGAAACTGAATGATAAGCTTATCACAAGCTATGATAAGCTTGAACAAACTTGTTTGAGCTTAAAAATAAGCTGTTTGAATTTTAAACATAAGAGTTTGAGACTTAATTTTGCAACAGTTAACCTTAAAACATGAATTTATTCAAAACCTTGAAATTGATGCTCAGAAGTGATTACAGTGATAAAGTGACTAGAATTAAACACATTTAAAGCTTAAGATTACATTCTAGATTACTAATTAAGTTAACTAAAAAAAAAACGACATACATAAAAAATAAAAACTAACTACCACCCTTATTCTTCTCTCTAACTCCTCTTTTATAGCTCCATATGCATCTCTCTCCTCTTCTGATTGAATCCCACTTGGAATTGGGAGACTTTTGTGACTTTTGGCCAACATGTCAATTTTGGCGGGAAATGAGATTTTTGGCAGTTTTGGAGATTGAGTGAGGAGAGGGGTGAGATGATAATGATTCTTGGAGTGTAGTGTTTGGAGGGGGGACAGGATTGGGGATAAGGTGAGGAGGGGGGTGGAAAGGTTGAGTGTGCAGAGGATTTGCAGAAGTCAAGTGGAGAGGGTGAAGATGGCGCCAAAGGGTGTTTGACTGGCTAGTTTTGACCAGTGAGTTAATAATCCAAGGGGGGGTTCAAAAGGGGTTAAATGACAGGGGGTCAAAGCTTATGAAGGGGTCAAAATTGGTTTAAGGCTTTATAAAACACAAGGACCATTTGTGTAATTCTGAAAAATTGAGGGACCATAGTTGCCAACTTATCAAAGATATTCCAAGGACTAATACTGACAAGCTTCAAAAGTACAGGGACCAATTCTGCCATTTTGCAATTTTCCAGGGGCCATTTCTGCCAATTTTGAAACTTGAAGGACTATTTGTAATTTTCTCAAACTTTTGATATTTTTCACCAAAGGACTAAATTTGACAACTTATGATTTAAAAAGGACCTTTGGTGACTTTTCTTTTGAAATTTTGACTCAGGGACTATTTTTGACAATTTTAGAAACTTGGGGGACTGAAACTGCAATTTTTGCAAATTTGATATGTTTTTCATCTGATTTTGATATTTTTGCATTTAAAACACATAAAACACTGATTTGTGATATTTTGATCATTTTGATGTGTTTCTGAGTGTTTTCAGATGATTTTGCAGTTTATATTGTACAAAAATGATGAGTATTTTGACACTCATCACGCCCCCAAAACGAAAATTTTTAAAACTTCTTACAATAACATGAACGACACAACTCACATTACGTTTATACAAAATATCCTTTAGAATGGACCACGAAAGAAGGAAAATTCGGAAGTTTTGTCTTTTTAGTTTGATCTGTAAGAAAGACTTAGTTAATTCATTCACACGGGCAGACGCCGTCACCCACATTACATGACGCCGTCCGCCTTCAAGAAATGTCAGGTCAATAAACCAAAACTTTTAAGCCTCACGGCTCAGAACATTTTAAACCCGACGGCGTCAGGTTCTATGCGCGACGCCGTCGCTCTTGAAGCGTGACGCCGTCTGAGACCAAACATAGCCTGACGGCTCAGAACCTTTTTAACCAGACGGGATCACCCAGTTGACGACGCCGTCTGGAGCCCAGACCTGCACATTTTGTGCAGATTTACTGCACTTAGACCCAACAAAAGCTACTTATCACTTTGAATATTGCCACAAGACCAGTAAACAACTTGTAATACTTATAATAACAATTACCACTAATTATCCCAACACTTTAACCCTCAAAAGAAGTAACTGACTTTACCCCAAACATCATTTCTAACTTCTTGACCCATAACTACAAGAACTTAACACCATTGACTTAACGTTTTAGACAACATAAACATGAGTACAACTACTAACGGAAAGAAAACCATGACACTCAAAATTATACCAAAACGTGACTTGACTCTTTGGGGATTCCAACATTAACACCTTGGTTCCAAAAGATAAGCTCAACCAGGAGCTCAAGCAAGTCCTTTCTACACTTGGGTCTTACCTTTATCCTCATTGCTAGGACCTACAAAATGTCATCAACTATAACATAAGCGAATGCTTAGTAAGTAACCGGGTCAAATGCAGGTAAAGCTTTAACAACATATAAGAATTCATGGAGCATCTATAACATAAGCACATACCTTTAATTTAGTATTTACACTACTTGACACACAAAGCTATGGATCCAAGCTAAACTATAACAAGCTCCAACAACTATAACAATAATCAATTATTCATAACTCAACATGATATAACATTTACCCACTATACTTACCTTCAATTATTCCAAAGATTTCTACCAAGTAGAGTCACCACTCCCTTAAGCTTCCTAAACAACAATTAATCTTAATTAGAGACTATAACTAGCAATTCCAATGAATTGGGCATCTTCTATAACTACTTTAAACTTCTAAATTCAAGACCCTAATTACAAGAATTGGGGAAATTGCTTACTTGATTAGAGATATGCAAATTAAAGGTTTCTTAACCTTAATAATCACTACAATAGCCCAAAATTAACTCAATTGGTGATGATCTTGATACCTTCTTCTTCTTCTCAAACCCTTTCTTCACCTTGAGGTAACCTCCTCAAAACCTGGATAAGTCTCAAATGAGACTAATTTTTCTCCTTTTATTTTTATTCTACTTAGGCCAAATGACAACATTAGTCCCTCTATTCTAGGATTCTATATTTTGGCCACAACAGTTCCTAGTTTTACTTACTTGTTAAAATCTTTAAGAATTATTATTATACATTCTAACATAAAAGGTTAATACTTCCATTTAATAATACCTTTATTATACATTCTAACATAAAAGGTTAATACTTCCATTTAATAATACCTTGACGGGATACGGGTGTAACATAATTACTATATACTAGTACAACATTATTAAAGGGCCTCATTGTTGTTTATATCCACTACATCAACTAGATTTCCCTCACGAAGGTATGTTAAAGATGGCACTGCAGCTACATCCTCACAGAGCATCAAATAGCCCAACATCCATGAAATGCATCATTGAATGTAGGGAGTATGTTACGTCTGCTAGAGGACTACATTCCTACATGAAGGTAGCCATTTATGCATATACTGCAGCTTCATCCTCACAGAATAACATAAAGACCATTATCCATAATAGGCATCATCCACAATAGCAGAGGTCCAATCATCTCTATAACTCCTTTCAAATTCATTCTTAACCACATTCTACATCAAAATTCTGCAGACCACATCAATTTCCTTGTTACTTAAATTGCACTTCTTAAATTTTTGCATGAAGGTAGCCATTTATGCATATACTGCAGCTTCATCCTCACAGAATAACATAAAGACCATCATCCATAATAGGCATCATCTACAATAGCAGAGGTCCAACCATTTCTATAACCCCTTTCAAATTCATTCTTAACCACATTCTACTTCAAAATTCTGCATACCACATCCATTTCCTTGTTACTTAAGCTGCACTTCACAAATTTTTGCAGCCTCACTCATTGCTTGACCGTTAGCTTAGTTCTAACCTCATCACAAATGATCTTTGTCAAAACATTCCTATCCTATCCTCATTTTTGAAAATCCTACAGTTTCTCTCCTGCCATACAAAGTGTACTGCTGCTACAAAGCATAGTTTCTTGATTACACGCCAAATACTATTATTATTTTGAAGACTACTCATATCCATCACGATATCTTCCTATGTTTCTGCATTAGTACTTATCCTTGCTTTACTTTTAACTGCAGTCCATACACCATGACCGTATGAACATTAGAAAAATTATGATCATGTGTATCTATGGTTGACTTACATAAAGGGCAATGCATTGTCGTTTGGGGGTACCACTTCAACAACTTGTCCGGAGTAGTTAACTTTTTTTTCACAACCAACCAAAGAACAAAGGTGTGTCTAGGGATACAATTAGAAAACCAAACTAACTTCTCCCAGCTATCAGTAGAATTTTTCTCTATCAAATCCTTTCATACTTGATTAGTGGCAAATTTTATATCATTGCCATTTTTGGTAATCCATACAGGTGTATGAGGTTTATCTTTAAGTCTTGGAATATTCATATTTTGGAGGAAATCATACTTACTTCTCCACTATGTTGGCCATTTCCAACCATTAACATCAAGCAGATCACTAAGATTGCACTAATCATTGAAACTAGCAGCATATATATCACTTCTACTTATTTGCTTTGCCATTTATCATACCATATAGAGATGGTATTGCCATTTCCTACCTTGTATCTCATATGCATATCTACTGTATGTCTGAGATCCAATATAGTCTTCCATCACCAACTATCTTTGTTACAATATTAAATATCCCAAACACTCCTCCCTTTCAGTTTCACATTACCGATCCACTTTACCCAGAGAGATTCCTTTCTTGTAGTAATATCAGTTTCGATATACCCAAACACTAGAAATAGATTGGGACTTGATAACGTGAAACTCTATGAATCTTCCTATCAAGTTGTCTAAATGTTGTTTTTGCTTGACTACCCGCATAACACGTACCTGCGCAACCTGAAGCTTATTAGGGTCGGGTATCAGGTAGACTTTCCAAACTTCAAAACCTGCATAATCGACCCGTTTAAGGCTTATTCGAGTCAGGTATACCTAATTAACACCCCTAGGTACGTATATATCAACCAACTGAATTATACTCCCTCCATCCCTAAATAAATGTCAAGTGTTGACTTTTAAAGTATTTTTTTTAAACTTTGACCTTAAACTATTTCATTTGTGTTATGTAATACTTAATGAAAATTATACCAATGAAAATATATTTAAAACCTAATCTATTGATATATTTTGCATCAAGTATTAGATAACACAATTAAAATAATTTAAGGTCAAAGCTAAAAAGATAATACTTTAAAAGTCAATAGTGGACACTTATTTAGGGAAGGATGGATATGCACACCACCAAAAGTAATGTGTACACCACAATCATGCATATGTGATGTTGTACTATGTGCATCACTACTGTAATTTTGTGGTATGCACATTATTTTTGATAGTGTGCATATCACCTCCCTAACATATTACATAATCTTCAAAAATAATGAACTAGCATGATATATCATTTTTCTTGTTCTATCCTTACTCCATCATAGAAGGACCTTAGTTGAGATGGGGGAGGGTCATGGCCCTTCCAAAACTTTGAGGTTTTACTTATATTTGTTCAAAGAAAATACAACTTTCGCCTACCCAAATTAACTGATATAACACTCGGCCCTCCCAATAAAATTACCCAAGGTCCGTCTATGTACTCCATGATATCATAACATAACTTTTAACATAAACCCATTAAATCCCTAACTTCATTCGAACATCCCATAAACCTATAACTTGAATTCTTCTAAAAACTATGAAATCATACATAAACCCTTTAAATAGCATAACCCTATAACTTCTTTAATTTGGATTCATTAAGAATTAGCTTCGCAATTCAAAAAGGACTAGATGCGCAGCTTATTGCTCATTTGCCTTCCGCCATTATGTAAATTCTATTTTGATGAAATAAAAATTTACTTCGCTTAAATTTTTTTTGACTTTATTTAAAATAATAATAATAAACTTTATTTAAAATAATAATAATAAATAAAAATTCATGATATAAGAGCAGTAACATCGGTAACGCCATAACGCCCGTTATGGCTCATTTAACGGCGTTATGGCCGTTATAACCCTTGGATGTCCGGCGTTAAGTAGGCGTTGGAGGGGCAGCGTTAAATGAGCAACACTCGTTAGAGGGTTAAACCAAAAAAAAAAAAAAAAAAGTTACACTTTCACTCCCTTAACGGTTTAGTGACCGTTATTTTTTTTTAAAAAATCAAAAAATTTACAATTTGACCCCCTAACGGCTAGTTCTAATAAAAAAAAAAATTCAAAAACATTTTTTTACCACTATAAATACCCAACTAAAACACCATTTTTTTTCACACTTCCCCTACTCAATCCTCTCAATTCTCTCAATCTTCAATCTTTCATTCACTGAAAAAAAAAATGTCGGGAGGCAACGATGATACATTCTTCAATCTTCTCGGTGGTGAGTAGAATACCTCAAACCCGGGTTCATCATCTAACCCGAACGCGGGTTCATCTTCAAACCCCAACATGTCTCTTCCCAACCCACTAGGCTTCTCGAGCCAAGAAATGTGGCAACAACATCAAGCATATCTGTATTGGCAACAACAAAACCAACAAAGCACCTTAAACTCCAACTTTCAAAATCTACAATTCACACAACACTCACAACATTCAAAAACTGAAACACATGATGTTGCTGAGACACCCACGTCTCCTCCAAAAAAATCCAAAGGTCGTGTTAAACGAAAATCAAAAAAATCCAAAGACCCCGAGCCCGAACCAATCGATGATGCTGAAGAGGAAGTTTTCGCTACTGGGCGTTGGACTCCAGTAGAGGAAGAATTACTTGCAAGGTTTTACATAGTTGTTACGGAGGATCCAAAAGTTGGGGGGTGCTAACCCAAAGATAAGTTTTGGTATCGGGTCACAAATGAGTTCAATAGACTCAACTTTCAACGGCGCAACAAGGATATGATGTCAAGGAAGTGGAAAACGTTGAACGGCATATGCACAAAGTTCAACTCTTTTTACAAACGTGCGCAACGGGAACAACGAAGCGGGGAAAGTGAGATGGATGTGATGAAACGGGCAAAGCAATGGTATCGTGAGGAAACCAAAGCAGCACCGTTTGCTCTCGATGACGCTTGGGAGGTTTTGCGTCATTTTAAGAAATGGGACGCTCCTGAACTGGTTGATTTAACCGACGATGTCCCAAGCCAAACAAACGAGGCTTTGTTTGGTCATGATGAACAACCACGTCCCATGAGAAAGAAACGTGCTACCAAGAAAGCAAGATCCGAGAGCATGACAAGTACTGGGGGAGCAAGCACTGGAGGCACTGGCGGAGCTATGAAGGGGCAAGGAAGGGTGGTGGCCCCCCCACAATTTTGTCCCCAATGTATTTTTGTTGTATTTTACATGATAAAAAATATACATTACATTTTTTACCCTCTTAAATCTTGAGATTTACAGGTTTGGCCCTCCCACAATTTATAGTCTAGCTCCGCTACTGACTGGAGGAACGAGCTCGTCAACTTATTTCACCGAAACTATGGCAAACGAATATCGTATCAAACGTGAAACCGCCGCAGCGGCGTATCGGGCCCAGCAGGAAAAAGATGAAACAATAACAAGGTTGGAGGAGTTGAAGTTTTTGATGACGGATACTGAAGGCAAAGATCCAGATGTCGTGGCTTGGATCAATGACGAAAAAGAACGAATAAAAAAAATATAACTTGCAACCTCGTCACTAGATTGTATTCTCGTCATTTCCTTTATGTTGTAACGTTTAATTTGCAGTGTGTTTTTTTAATTTCGTTGTATTTTTTTTTTTTTAATTTCGTATTATAATATGTTTTCAAATTTAATGATATGTTTAGTTTAATAAATGAACTATTTGTTTTAGTTTAGGGGTTGAAATTAAAAATATGAAATGTTAAAGTTTAACTTGGGATGTTATTGATGTGAGTGTTTTTTGGAGATGTTAAGGTGAAATGTTAAAGCTGATGTGGCGCTGACGTGGATGGTGTTATTTTTATAACTCAAGTTATTGTTGGACATGCTCTAACACATAATTTCCGGAACCACTATATAAATCTTTGTGTACCGCTCGGTCCTCAGTTCTACATCTTTGTTATCAATGGTTTCTTATTTGCTTTTTTTTTTAGTAAAAAATAACTATTGTTCATGGTTGTTATACAGGTATTTTCAAACTTTCTTTAAATAAGAAAAAAAATCATAATACATGAACAAACTAATTCCACCAGCAAATACGACTTAAAACTCAAGTACCCAGCAAGTTTTTTTATTCTTATTATTATAATTAATAAGTTTCATGTACGCATGAAGTTATAAACTAGTACGAGAGAGTTTTTGTTTTCTTAATCAATATATAAAATGTGTGTTGAAAAAAATTAAAATATTATTGTGTATATATCAAGTTGAAAAGGTAGTCACATTGCATCTCAAGTGTACATCTATAAGTGGTACACGAGCAACAAAAAGTTGAGCATATCGAATGAGAATATATTCATCGAGAAGATGAGAATAAATTCGGTAAAGCTGATAAAGATGCTTCAAACTCAAGCAACCAATATAATATTGGCTAGCTTAAACTAATACTGTAAAGCTAGTGCAACTCGTTTTGTGTGATTAAAATATATATAACAATTAACTAATGATACTCATGAACTAAAAGTTAAAACTTACCTTTAATTTTTTTCTTTTTGACGCACATGCTTTTGGTGATGTTATATAGCTAATTAATGCCGAGTAATTAAGACATATTTCAGAAAGCTAAAACTAACGGGAAGAACTAGCAATATAATAATTAAAAGTTATACTCCCCCGTCTCAAATTATAAGTACATTTTGACTTTTTCAAAGTCTTTTTATTTCAAATTTGACCTTAAATATTTTTTTCGTGTTATATAATACTTGATGCAAAATACATAAATGGACTTGTGTTCTAAATGCGTTTTTATTGGTATATTTTTCATCAAGTATTATATAACATGAAAAAAATTATTTAAGGTAAAAGTTGAAGTAAAAAGACTTTGAAAAAGTCAAAATGAACTTATAATTTGGGACGGAGAGAGTAACTAGCTTGTGCTAATAACGTGTAACATAATAAAACGACCATACATATATAGAAGCATATTTAAAAAAAAAAATTTTTTTTAATAAAAAAAAGGAAGAAGAAATTGAAGAAGAAGAATTGAATGCGAATATTTTTTTGATTGTGAAATAAGAAAGCATTTATTCCAATGGGTCTTCTTTTTAAAAATTTAGATGCTTTAAATATATTAACCGTATATACTTAGCTAGCTAGTAGATTAATTAGCAAGTATTCGATACATACATATATAATACTCCCTCCGTCCCATATTAATTGTCCAGTTTGACTTTTCAAATTTTTTCTTTTTCAACTTTAACTTTAAATATTTTTGTTTGTGTTATATAATACTTGATGCAAAATATATGAATAGATTGAGTTTTAAATGTGTTTTCATTAATATAATTTTCATCAAGTATTATAATAACACAAACAAAAATATTTAAAAAAGTCAAACATGATAGTTAATGTGGGACGGATGTAGTATATAGTACGTACAAGTAGCTAGCTAGCTAGGTGTTATTTCACAAATATTTTAGTTAGGTAATCAAAAAATGTAAGATGGATATATATGTATGTATGTATGTATATGTATATGGGAAAGCATGCACATGCATGCATGGCAGGTGGACAATCTTGTATTCCACAAAAGTATAGATAAAATTAGAAAGAAATTAAAAGAAGAAAGAAAATGGGAAGTGAAGAAGAATCCCTCGATCTAAGCACAAGAGAAGGTCCCCCTTACTTTAAATATATGCATCCTCATGAATGATGATCATGTCTTCCTTGTCAAAGTTAAGAGCCACATAACCTAAAGCTACTTATATCTTCTTCTTTACTACTTTCTTTTCCATATACAACAAATTTAGTTCCCACTATTTACTATCTACAAATCCTTCTTATTCTTCTTCTTCTTCCCAGCTCGATCCTTATCTGCTTTACTTTCATCCTTTTTCTCTTTTCGTTTTTTTGGTGTTGAAACACATTGGAATTGGTGCACACTTTGAAAGTTTAAAAAACAATATATATGTATGTTTCCCTTATATCAAATTCTAACCATATACACCCACTCATTTAAGAACGTAGTGTAAAAGAAAATGGTTTCCCTTTAGGCCTGTATAATCTATTGACGCCGAGACATGATACATTTCTTAGCCGAATATACGAAGTTGAAACAATTCATTGTTTAAACTTTTTAAGTTGTGATTGTCAATTAATCGAGTTGATTCTAGGATGGTTATGTACGTGCTCTTAAATTTGCACTCTTAAACTAGCGTATATTGAATTAATCCAAAGCAATGTTGGATTTTATAACATGATAATCATAATTAAAACACAATAAACATCAAGTACACATGCGGAAACGTATAGGAACATATAATGAATAATTAATTAACATAAACATAAAATTATGCGTACCTTTGATTCTAGCTAAACAAGAATCAATTCTCAAACTAGCAATTGAGTTGAACCCTAATTAAGGTTTATAAGGATTATAAGAATTGCCCCTTACCATTTTTGCAATTCAATCCAAGATACTTACAATAGTGTGTAAGTACCAAGTTTTTGTACACACGTACTATAACGAATTAAAGTAAATGCTAGTTTATGAAACACAAATTTTGCAATTAGGGTTAACGGACGATCGTTTGGACTAAAACAAAGAGAAACACAAGCTTATGTTTTAGGTTATGTGTAAAAAAATAATAAAGAACCTAAGCCTTGTATTTATACTTGTAGAAACTTAGAGTCCAAGTTAGGATAGGATTGGGTTATGGAAACCCTATGGCCGATCGGTTCTATTCCCCTAGGGAATTCTAGAACCATCTTGACTCCTAATTTCACTTTTTGTCATTTCCTTTAACATTTAACGACCGTTAGTCCATTACGTTTAATTACTTAACGTTCGTTATTCGTTTCGTGTAAATAATAACTAAATATAACATTTTATATTTAATTATCAAACTTTAATTCTCATACGTAAAGTGTGCAATCTCGTGGTCTCGAGTTCAATTCTAACTCACGACTACTAATTTATGTCCATAAAACCAACAAGCACTATATCCTCGCCCCAATAAATAAGTGGGAGAACCCCTAACGCTCTCCTGATCACCGGTCCTAGGAAGCAAGTATATATATAGCCTAAGGGTGGCCTTTCTGAATGCTTTCAATGCTTGTTAATTAAACTTACATGGAAAATATGTTTGCCAACAAAAAAGAAAATAAAAATAAAAATACAGTGATTCTAGTTTCTAATGAAGTTAGATCAATTCGGATCCTATGTAAATATACACATACCATACATTTTATTAAGTGGACTGTATATATGTAAACTAATTAAACCAAAAAGTGATGACTATGTATTTATAATTTAAGATTAATAGAAGGGAAATGAAAAAAGGGTTTCTCATGCATCTTTAAAAGAAGAACCGTATTCTTCTTTCCCTATTTGCATTTGTTCTTTCTGAATATCTCTCACACATAGATTTAGAAAGAAAGAATGTTCCATTCAAAGAAAGCTGCAGGCGGTGGGTCGACGGCCGCTATGAATTCACTTCATCACCATCATCATCCTCATGATCATCATCAAAGATCACCTAACATGTGTGGCTCCACTCCTGGTACCATACAAGGTGACTCGGGCCTTGTTCTCACCACTGACCCCAAACCACGTCTCAGGTGGACTGTCGAGCTTCATGAGCGCTTTGTCGATGCTGTTGCTCAGCTTGGAGGACCTGATAGTACGCACTTAATTACACCAACTTAACTCGATTACCTAATATAATTATTCTCTTTAATTACTTATATATTATTATGCATGTGTATGTTTGGCTTTTGATTCATATATATGCTTATATGTTTTGTAGAGGCAACACCTAAGACAATCATGAGAGTCATGGGAGTTAAGGGTCTCACACTTTATCATCTTAAGAGCCATCTTCAGGTATTCCGACAAATACTTCATTCTATATGCATCAATTTTCACATTTTAATATGTTTGTATATACTAATTCCATTCGTGTTTTGAAATAGAAATTCAGGCTAGGAAAGCAACCTCACAAGGAATTCAACGATCACTCCATAAAAGACAGCGAAAGAGGTCAGATCGATGTAATTGTGTTTTTATAATCGATCCTTGTCGTATATAAAATTTAAAAAAAAAAAAAAAAAAAAAAAAAAAAAAAAAAAAACCCTAAGCCATACATGTTAAAATTGAATTACTTGTATGTTGTATTTTGCAGCTTCAGCATTAGAACTTCAAAGAAACAGTAGTGCGTCCTCTTCTGGAATGATGGGTCGAAGTATGAACGAGTAAGTTTATATTAACATCCTATCTATGTATTTGTATATATGGATTGGATTTCAAAAATCTTAATGTTGAAATTTGATAATTAGAATGCAGATTGAGGTACAAAGAAGACTTCATGAACAGCTTGAGGTATGTACATACTAGCTAGCTAATTAGAATATACTCGATACGTTCTTTAATTTAGATCCGTTACATATGTTAATTTGTTATGCTGGAAATAATACGTGTGTGGTTTCAGGTACAACGGCATCTGCAGTTAAGGATAGAGGCACAAGGGAAATACATGCAAACAATACTCGAGAAAGCTTGCCAAACCCTAGCTGGAGATCAAAGCATGGCTGTTGCTGCCGCTGCAGGTTACAATAATAATAATAACAAAATGGTTGGAACAACTAGTGGGATTGGAATGAATATGAATATGAGTATTAACATCAATGCAAGCACAAGCAGTAGTGGTCATCTTGATCAACCACCAACAGCTGGCCATAGTCATAGAATGTTACTTCCCGGTGATCACGTGCCATCAGCAATCAAGGACTTTGGGTCTCTCAACTTTCCTTCCTTCCAAGACCTTAACCTTTATGGCACTTCACCGTCACCATCACCACCAGCCATACCGGCAGCAGGTGGTGATCATTTTCATCATTAGTTTTACATAAACATATATACAAGGCGGATATAGCTACATGTAAACTGAGTGATCAGATGTCCAAGTGAACTTGGCGTTTAATTTGTTCAAAAAAATTACATTGGTCTAATAGAAAAAACACTATAACTACCCAAGGGATTAAGTGATAGTTGTTGGTAGTTAGTTTCATTAATCTAAGTACTTCTTCAATCTATATATGGTATCCATGAAATTCTTTTTCCCTAGCTAGATCCGCCAATGCACAATATTACATGAACTGAGTTTTGATTCATGAAATGAGTTGTGTTAATTTGGGTGTAGCACAGGTACTGGTACTGCAGCCCGAAAGAGCCCCTTAATGTGGTCAGATGATGAACTTCAACTCCAAGATGATCGGCCATCTGAGCATCGTCATCATATCAGTGTACTATCTAGCAACAGCTCTGAAGGAGGAGATGGATGTGATCTTGATTCTACTGTCCCATCTGGTCATTTGTATGAAACAAAGCCATTAACATTAGCAGCAAGCAGTCAAATGAATATTACAGATCATCATCTTGGACTAGGGCAGGTGAATGATCATCAGAACAAGTTGGAGAGAACATCATCTCCAAGAAGACCACCGTTGTCGTCAAATAGCTCTATGGATAACATGAGGGCCACGCTCTCTACTTCTAATATGTCTCCACAAGGAAGAAGCTCTTCCTTCGGCTAGCTACAACTACATAATCATACGAAATATATAAAGGCAGCTAGTTAACTATATATATCTATATTGGAGTGTACCCCTAAGAACTTATCAAATCCTAGTATTAACCAATTGCTCCATCATTTAATTATTGATCGATCGAGAGCCTTGATAATAATGATTGTACATAACTTGCTCATGTTATGTTTTCGGATACATTTGCTTTGTTATTATATACAGTCTATATATATGTCCCTTTGAAGTTTTTGTTGTTGTGATAGATGAAGATCAAGTTCTGGTATTTCATTTTCCGATCCATGCATGCATCTACATTTCTTCAGTCACAAAAGACTTATTCGAAATTAAATATATATTACAGTAATAATCTACTTGTTATTTTTTGAATATATCAACGACGTTCAGTTCATGTAGTTTATTTTTTTGCTTAATTTTGCTTCCAAATACAAGTCCAATTAGTTCTTAAAAGAATCAAAAGTATAATAACACAAACAAGATGATCCTTATATATCCACATTATGAATGATGAAAAGAATATAATACACTAGTTCAACCACAATATATATACCGTTTAAGCATGCATTTTCATTAAAATAATCTACTTTTGCTCAAATAAATAAATAAATAAA
This sequence comes from Chrysanthemum seticuspe, assembly GCA_019973895.1. NCBI lineage: Eukaryota > Viridiplantae > Streptophyta > Magnoliopsida > Asterales > Asteraceae > Chrysanthemum > Chrysanthemum seticuspe. Next base: position 424,512 of record BPTQ01000006.1, on the reverse strand, counting down.
TAAATAAATAAATAAATAATCTACTTGTTATTTTTTTGAATATATCAACGACATTCAAATCATGTATTTTTATTTTTATTTTTTATTTCTTGTTATTTTCGTGCTCAAATTATACATAGATTCGGTCTTTTGAATCCATTAACTTTTAGATGTATTTTTATGTTAAATAAATAAGAGTTTTCCCAACTGCCCTATGAGCTTAATTTTATTACAATTTGATGTAATAATCGACTCATTTCATGGAGCTGGTTACAAATGCATAATTTTCAGGATTATTATTCAATTTATCTTCTTTTATAGAAACCACAATCTAATAATAATCACAGACCATACGAATACTCGCGCAAAGTTACACTGTAGCCGCAAATAATTATACTTACGAAAACGTGATTCTAGTTTGGCCTTTGATGCAAAACTTACGAGTTCAATTTGTAGTCACTATAAGAAAAAGATCTATTGGTTATAAACAAAAAATGATAAATGTTTAAGGATTAAACAATATTTAAAATATTAAATTAGTTGTGGATGATGTTACTATTTTTAATCAAGTGTATTATAATCTAGTAACTGATGCGGTGGATGTAACATTCCGAAGAAGTTTTACAATCCTCCTAAGCAGTTGATAACATCAAATAGTCCTGACTTTTAAGTGTCAATTTCCTCCAATAATGCTCGTATTTTATATCATTTATATGGATTTACGCTTGTATTCCTTTATATTTCACTTTCAGGTAAATTACGAGCATTGTAGCTAAAGAGAAGCGGATTTGGAGATTTTCCTAACGGTTTATGATAGTATGCTACTCATGAAGGAGCTATGGCGTAACTTATTCTCTCACATTACGCCGTAGCCAGTACTTTATCTTGGATTGCCTACCCAACAGCAATTACGGCGTAACTCCCAACTAAGGTTATGCTGTAATCATCTAGGTCAAGAAATATTTCGCGCCTCCATCAACTACGCCGTAACTCCTCAAAAGCATTACGCCGTAAAGAGTTCTGTATTGAAGATACGACGTAACCTTTCCCAAGTGTTACGCTGTAACCTGCTTAACGAGAGTTTTATTTGGAGGATTATTGAAGTTACGGCGTAACTCTCAATTCAAGTTACGCCATAACTAGGATCGTGCCTATAAATACAAGCCCTAATTTATGCATTTCACATCATTCACTCACAACTCAAAGTCAGAGAACGTGAAGAGGGTTCCAAAGGCAGATCATTCGGAGCATACGGAGCCATCTCCAAGGGAGGAATCACTCCATATCGATAAGCATTAGCGATCATTTCTATCTTTTACTTTCGATTCATGTCTTTCATTATGTTAAACATCGAATTCATTGTTTCTTTTAATATGATCGGCTAAGCACCTTTGGTTCTAGCCTAGTTATGATTCCTTGAATGTATTGCTTATGTTTTCATGCTTCCGTATAATTTTTTCTAGTCTATGCATGCATAGTTCGTTGGTAGTTACCCTAGCTTCGGTAGTTTTGAAATGCGGTCGTATCTAGTTGCTTAGGAGAATTGACCAACTGACCATAAGTAGTTAGGTAGAGTTGGGGAGGGTAGGAATTTACCAACTGACGACTCTTTCTCGCTTGTGCGAACTGACCAAATGATCACCGGTCGTCTGGATGAACTTAAGAAGTTAGGGATGAGTATCTAAGATGCTAGCGTCCGGGCACTCATTATTTCGAATCTTGCATGTAGGGTACTTAATGACTTGGCTTAGGTGACTAGAAACCACTCGACTCCCAAGGGGTAAACCTTTGACGTCGGGTAGGAGCCTTTGCTGATAGGTTAGGACGAATTGACCAAATGTTGTCCTAGCGACTTAACCCCTACTTGAATCAATTGGAAGAAATAAAACATGAACATTACACGATAGGAAGAGTAATTAGGTTGGCACACTTTCCCTCTCTTGATCACAACCTCTATTTATTTTACTCTTTTATTTCTTGTTTCTTAGTTAATTAATCGTTTCTACCTCAAACCAGTTAAAACCAGTGACACATAGACTTAATTAGAATCCGCTCACATAGCTCTTGGGACGACCTCGGTTTTACTGATTACTACACTACACACAACCGGGTACACTGCCCGTGAGTGCATAATGTGGACCATAGGTAAACGAGACTATTATAAATATTAAAACCTGGTCAGAAATTCTGCATCAAGTTTTTGGCGCCGCTGCCGGGGAGCTATATTAGGATTGTTTTTAAGTCTTTTATTTTTGTTCATTTAAATTTTTTGTTTTCTCATGATTTCTTTTAAGTTTCAGGTACCATGGTAGTCGTGGACATTGATAACCTCACTTTCGAGGAATATTTGGCTATGACTAGGGATGAGCAAGGGCCGTGGATCGTTAGGCCGACTATTGGAGCTGAAGTCCGTTTTGAAATCAAAGAACAGTTTATGAGGGAGCTATGAGCTAACCTTTTCTCCGAACTAGAGACGAAGATGCTTACAAACACGTTGAAAATGTCTTGTACATCGCAAGCCTTTTCAACACACGTGGTGTTTCTCATGACGCGGTTATGCTCTGAGTCTTCCCTATAACACTTACTGGGGCAGCAAGAAGATTGATTGATAGATTGCCCGCTGGGGCAGTTGATACATGGGCTCTCCTAAAGAAACATTTCATTCAAAGATATTGTCCTCCTTCGAAAATATCAAATCAAATCATGGAGATCCATAATTTTAAGCAAGAAGGCGATGAGACGTTGTATCAAGCTTGAGATAGATACAATGATCTTCTTTACAAGTGTCCCACTCATGACTAAACAGCCAGCAAAAGGTCAATATTTTCTACAAAGGTATCAACGTTGCTACAAGACAAATGCTGGACTATCAGGGACCAATTCCAGGGAGGACCCCTACTCTTGCCATAGAAGCCATTCAAAAAATGGCTGATCATTCTCAAAATTGGCACGATGAAGGAAGCCAAAGAAGCTTAGGCGGAAATCTTGATGGTATTACCACCATTACAAACAAGCTTGAAAATCTTGGTCGTGACATACTAAAGCTCAAGGAAAGTGTTCACGCTATCCAAGTAGGATGTGAAAGTTGTGGTGGAGGACATCTCACTAAAAATTGTCCTCTTATTGATGAAGATAGAAGAATTGAAGAAGTCAAATAGACCATTACAATGGTCAAATGGAAACGGGAATGGTTATCGTGGAGGACCTCCGGCATATTACAATCGTAGGCCTTTCGGGGAAAGAAGGTCTAATATGGAGGATACGATCAACAAGTATCTTGAAGACTCGACTAAGAGACAAAAGGAGCAGGAGGAATGGCTAAAGAATTTCCAAGAAAATATAAACAAGAGCCTTTTTAGTCATGACGAATCGCTAACAAACTTGGAAACCATGATTGGTAAACTTAGCGATGAAGTACAAAGAAGGAATGAAGCACAAGAAAGCAAACCGATAATATGCAAAGCTATTTTTTCTAAAAATGATGCGTCTAACGATAGCTCTAGCATGGTGCAAGAAAATGAAGCTGGAAGTTTTGACAGAAGCCAGTTACACCGTAACCCCACATCCGAGTTACGGCGTAACTGGGATACTTGGTCTGACAAATTTCTTGAATTTGATGAATCAGGAACAAAAGTCATTGATACTTGGCCCGGTAATCCAAACATGGTCCCAAAATCCCCATCCAAGAAGAAGTACCACTGGTGCAAGGAAATACCAGTGGACAATGATAAATGGTACGACCTTTGGGCTTCGTGTAACCCTCATAATGACATTTGTGATAGAGAAGACGAGAAAGAAATGGTTAAAAACAACAAGTACATGTGGTCTACAACAAACGATGATGAAAGGTTGATGAGATTCTCAATCGAGGACATAGAGGAACCCCCTATTAAACACAATTGCAATCCGATAATGATCGTGGACAATGAATCTACGCGAGCATGGCCTACATGTAATCTATTTCGCGAGTATTGTAATGGGGGTGGAAATATAAAGGTTTAATAATGGACATGCCCCCACGAGTTAGAAAGACACGATATCAAGTTCGAAAATCTATCTTTTAATGATTGGTATGTGATAAGATTCGGGGATGCTATTATTAATGCAGGTCTACTAAGGAAGCTCAAGCTCGACTACGAAGACCATTGCTTCCAACAGAGAGAGTTCATGGATGAAAAGTCAATCAAGGATGATACCTCCTGCATAGATGATCCCTCAAGTAACACCAAAGACAAGACAGTTGATGCGCGCGAAAGGCGCGTTCGGGGTCAAAAGAAACTTCCTTTTCTTCGAGCAAGTTTTTCAACCTCCTAGGCAGTGAACCTAATCGTTGTAGTGTAGTATGTGGTAAGCCTCGGGGATTGATATCGTTCTCTAGGGGAATAAGAATGCTAGTAAGAAATATATGACGAGAAGGTGGGGTTGAGGATGATTCTTTTTTTTTTTTTTTTTTTTTTTTTTTTTATCTTTTTTATGGTTTTTTAGAAAGCTAAGGTAAAATCTCGGGGAAATTGGTTTGGGGGTGGTACTTCTACCGATTACTCTACTTATCTAACTATCTAATTATCTAATTACTACGGGTAGATTATGTCTAATTGGATGTGTTCACCTAGATACTATTGCTCCCGAGTTATCTTTTATTAGTCGGTTGAGTTGTCACGTCCTTTATCTTAACGCGTTGTATTTCTAAAGGTCGTAGGGTATGCGTAGTCCCTAGTTCTTTAAGGTTATCTCTCGTATATGACCTACGAATTCGGCAAGCCTAAGCTATTTCATCCATAGACCATATCATCATAAAGCATACTCAAGAATTAAATACAACGAAGATGCCTAGTTGCACTCCTAAGCCAATTTCAATTAAGATAAGAAACAACCTAACAATAATCAATAACTAGGTTCCATAGATCTAAGCAAACACACAAGTAATTTAGCTAGACATGATAGACAAGCAATCATACACACAATCAATTGAATATGCGATAGACATAATGAAAATTTGAATTAATAAACTTATCTCGATGTGTAAAATAGGGTATAGGACCCTAAGATACTGTCCAAGTCGGACTACAAACGAATTAGGGTTTTTTTTCTCCAAACGGCTACCTCTCAAAATACAGAAAAATCGAATTCTATATATAGATTTACAATCGCGACGACGTCACCTTTTGCATGAGACACCATCAGGTCGCCATCATTAGGGTTTCGTCTGGGCCAAGTCATCGATGGGACGACGTCACCTTAGAGTTGTGATGCTGTCGGTCTTCAGTTGGGACGTCGTCTTGATTCTAGATCTGGGCCGTCTGAGGTGGAAACTGTGAGTGACGCCCTCCATAATTAGAGTGTGACGCCGTCAGGTTATGTGACTAGAATTTCCACTGAGCCGTCGCGTGCATGTTTTGATCAAGTATTCATAGAGGGACGGCGTCGCCCTTTGGTTGGGATGCCATCAGGTACTGTTGATCAGTCTTGAGTGGCTTTAATCTTGACTTTTTTCTTCATGTATTTGCTCCGTTTCATCCAAATGTGCTTCATTCCAGCATTTTGCTTCCAAAAGACCTAAAAAGTAAAAAGGAACGAAATTAAGCAGTAACAGATATAAAATGTGTCGAAATAGGGCTTAAATGACCCTCTAAAAGCGTATGTTTTAAATCCTTATCAAATATCCCTACACTTGGTATTTGCTTGTCCTCAAGAAAATATGATTTTGACCAATCAATTTATAAGTTAGGGGGCATGAAGCATTGGTTTAAAATAGTTTACAACAATTAAAAGTACCACAATAGTCATAACAAGCACTGAAATTATATACTAGCACCTCACAAGTGGTGTTTGGATTCTCTCATCTCTCGGGTTTATATGAAATATAATACGAATGGAAATGGAAGATAAACACTCATTACCTGGCATAGTACATAGATTACCATAAGCTTGAGACTAGATCAAACCTCCACCACTTTGGCGTAAGCACCTAGGAACAACTATCTAAGAGGTCTTTACAAGGGTTGTAACGTTAGGCTTAGGGTAGGGAAACAAAGGTTTTTGCTGGATAGGGGATATTTAGTGGTGGCATGTCAAAAATCTTATGTTTCAAGCATGAAAAGCGTGGTGTTGCTAAGCAAAGACTCGACTCACTAATTCTAGATAACTTGAAACATAACAAACATAAATTTAAAGACATAAACATAAAGATAGATGTAGGATGGTAGCCCGTATGTTTTTCTTCAATTTTTTTAAACACTCTCTTTTTTCAATTTTTTTATTCATACATTTTTACTCTACCATCCTCTACGATAACATCAAAATATAAGGGATTTATAAGAGCATCCCTACACTTGAGTTTTTATTTCTCTAACACTAATTGACCCGATTTGAAAAGATCAAAACACTTGGAGTATTAAATTAAGTAGACAAAGGGAATTTGAATTTACCGTTCTTTCCCGTTATTCCATAAAATATTACTTTTCTTTTTACCCATGAGTCCCAATCATCCCAAAACTGTGTACAAAAGATATGACTCGGCTTAGCAACCATGCAAGTAACTAGATATTTGAACTAAGGGTTTAGTAATGATAACAATAATGCGCTAAATATGAGTGCATACAAGACTGGGGGGACTTGATGACGTATAGTATGTACAACAGGCCTACTAAGCCCAAAACATACTCTACGCCCACTCTGGGCTCAGGCCCAATGACTGAAAATCCTGGACTATGGTCCAACAATCACAAACCATGGGCCAACAGTGAGCCCAATAACTAAATTGGCTACGGCCCAGGCCTTGGAATGCGCGCAAGGTACATAACGGGCTGAACCTTCAACCGTTAGGCCTCTCACGTCTGCATCCGGGGTTAACACGGAACCCTTGTCCGTCAAGGGTCCGGCTCCGGCGACTAACCACTATATGCGATAATCCAGGAAGCACCAGCGGCAAACCTCGCCTATAAAATGGGCTCTAATCCCCATACAAGGTAGAACAACTTTCTCTCTCATAATTACACACACACTTCTACTTTCCCTCTCAAGAATGTGTACTTACTCTCACGCCGGAGTCTAATCGTGGGGTCCGTCCCCACGGTAAGCCTAACGGTTTACCTTTCTTGTGCAGGGATCTCATTCAAACTACTTGAATTAGTACAAGATCAATCCACCGAAGGCTTACCGGCCCAACCTAGTAAGCTACGTCCAGACCTTCTATAACCCATCACACAAATTGTACTAACATTCGGCATAACCCTTTTGTGCACTTTTGACCCATTTTCTGGAAAAACAACTTCTATAACATGCTATAACATCAAAAATTACAGATTTCGTTTACAGAACATACAACACATAAAAATGTATAAACATGGTCTCAAAAAACGTACTTTACAAAGTGACGGGTTTTGTGCCAAAACCCGTTTTGACCCATTTTTATAACATAAGACCTCAAACACATAAATATCATTCCAAACTCACCCAAAACCATTGACATAACATATATAACCGTTTTTATAACCATTTGTCCTGTTCACAATCCAAATTGGGTATGTTCACACTTAATCCAAACGCCCTTTAAACTTTGACCATAAAAACACTTAACATACTATTTAACATACCATTTGACCACCATTCCATTATACCAAACTTGACATACTATTTGACACTTGATTACACATTACAAACTATTAAAAGACAAATAGCTGGGTCTTGCCATATATGGTCGGGTCTAGCCGTATAATTGTCGGGTCTAGCCGTATAATGGTCGAGTCTATCCCTTTTTGGTCGGGTCTAGCCATATATGGCCAGGTTTAGCTGTATAATAAATGAGTCTAGCCATATATGGCCGGGTGTAGCCGTATAATAGTCGGGAATAGCCGTATAATGGTCGGGTAAAGCCATATATGGCCAAGTTTAGCCGTGTAATGATCGGGTCTAGCCATATCTGACCGGGTCTAGCCATATAATGGACGGGTCTAGCCGTATATTGATCGGGTCTAGCCATTATATCGGGCGGGTCCTTTAGATGACCTCCATTGGTTGTGTTTTTGCATTAATTTACTTGGGTTTTTATAACCTTTGAAAAATTAAAAATACTCGCTAAAAGGTATATTATCTCACTAAAAATATTATTAGTGAAATATTATACCTTTTAGCGTGTATCTTCAATTTTATTATTTTTGGTGAAATATCATAGCATCACTATAAGCTTTAGAATATATATCATTTCTTCTTTGGCAGTAAATGACTAACATCCTTATTATGAAATACTGCCATTCAATAATAATAAAACTGAAAAGCAAGCAAGAGATGTTGTTTTACTTAACAACGTTGCATGTATCTGTAACAAACCAGAATTTTTCAGACTGATTTTTAATAATAAATTATATTTATTATTCTCTAAGTTTCACTTTTTGACTTTTTCAAACTTATTTGAATCGAATACGAGAGGTTATCTCGCAAAACGTGAAAACTACACACAACACGTATTGGCATAACCGTAAACTCAATAAACAATCTAATAATAACAAAGCAGTGATAACAACAAAATTTATAGCCAAAAAACCGCGGCAATGTGCAGGTAATTCACCTCGTTTTATAAACGAGACGAAAATTTAAGGGCATGTTTGGCTAAGCTTATTTATTATAAGCCGATTTGGGCTTATTTTTTATAAGCTCCGATTTTGTGGCTTATTTTGGGACTTGTCGGCTTATATAAGTTTATTATGATATGATAAACTTATAAAAGCCGACAAGTCTCAAAATAAGCCGTAAAATTGGGGCTTATAAAAAATAAGCCCAAATCGGCTTATGATAAATAAGCTTAGCCAAACAGGCCCTAAGAGCTTATTAAGCTTCAATATTGACCGGTCAGTTTTGTAAGAGGAGTTGCTTATTTGAGTATGTAGAAATGATGGGCCGGGTCGGCCCAAAAGCAGTTAATTTGTTTGTTTGAACAGGAACTGGTAGGTAAGGAGGCAGAGCAGTAATCATTTTGTTGAAGAAGAAGAAAAAGGAAGGAAGGATGTCAATACTTTGGGAGAAGAGTTCGTTGTGGCGATGGATGGTTCGTAAGACAAGAGACTCGAAGCCCTTCTTCTTTGGGTTTGCTGGTTGCTGTGTTGTTGTCCCTTGTGTTGTCGGTTATTACGTCATGCAGATCACCAATACCCAGCACCACAACCTCGAGTCCCAGCTACGCCAAAACGCCAGCCCCGACACCCTTGTAATCAATACTCATTTCTTTTTAATCAATTCATTTCATTCTGTTAATTGTAAATTCCTCCTCTAGGTTTTAGTTAACTCATTGCCTCCCTCTTAGGACTAGTAACTACTATATTTATTCATCACCCAAACATATCATAATCAACTCATAAGTCGAAAAATAAGCCGGATAATTGGGGCTTAAGCCAAAATCATATAAGCTTAAACAAACACCCCTTTAGAGAATCAGCTGACACATTGGCTGGCTCATAGGATCACCAAAACATCAAAGGAATTTAGGTTCATACCCAAGCTCATTGTTATCATATGCTAGTAGTATTATAGTAAACAGATGAGGTTTTCCCTCTGGGAGGGCTAGTCTTTGAGTTAGATGTACGTAGTGACAGTTTTTGACCGTTTACTTGCTCACCCCCAAATGTGAGCAGTGACGGTCCCAGAAAAATAGGATGTGGGGGGCAAATTTCTTGTTTTTTTTTTACGATAGCAATAAAATGCGAAAGAAAAAACTAGAAACGTAATGATAAATCGAGTATTTTTACTTAGACATGAAGGATTTATAAGGCTTTAAAGAGTTAAATCTTGGATTTTAGTATGTGAGTGGGGGGCAATTTGAGTTTTTGGTGGGGGTCACTTTCGAAAAAAGGTCAGAATTAAATAAAAATTACACTAAAATATCAACTTTTTCGGCTAGCCATGGGGGGCGCACCCCTGAATGTGAGGGGCCTTACTACTAGGTCATTTTGTGATACCACATGTAGCTAATACTAAGAGCACACGGTGCAATGGTTCTCTGGCACGTGCACCCTATGGCGCCCCTTATAACTATTATACTGCACCGCCCCTTTATGTTATAGGTGCCATCGCCATTCCCTTTACATTTGTTATGCGTTTCTTCTTCTTTCTTTCTTTTTTCTTTTTCTTTTTCTTTTTTTTGTGAGTGAGTGGGTATTTTTTGTGGTGTGTTATGGGAATTTTATTGTAGAGGGTGTTTAAGTTATGGGGGTGTTATTGGGTACATGCTGACGTGGTGGCACCTATAATAGGTATAAGGTGCAATTGCACCTTGCACTCTATTATCTTCCTAGTTCCTCTATATGGCTTGTAATGGGACGGATGGTGAAAGGTCTTTTACAAAGTATTGTCGTACTGATACACTACTCACTACAAATCAACCACCTGCAACTAAATTCCATGGTCATATTCTTTTAACATTCAATCCTTGTTTATTAACATATAAGACTGATTTTGGTGTATAGGTTTTTTACATATCACCTTTTTTTTTATTACATCATGTTTTATGGCATACGCACGGCTGGTAGCTTTAGTACATAACTGTTATACAACTAGGCATCTTTTATTCCATGAGTGGACTCGATCTATTCATGCCTGTACTTCATACATGTATTGGCCTCTCATTATGCTTTTACATCAAAGGTTATTGCATATTGTATTCTATTGTGTACACGTCATCTCCAAACTCCAAAGGCTAAAACTTGTTTGCATACAGATGATGGGAAAAGTGAATAAGGAAAGGCTTGGAGAGTTCCTTGGGGAACTGCAGAGGAAGGAAGATACAAACGATAGGTACGTTGCTGCTTTGAAGGGGGAGACGTTAACTAGAAATCCGTACATGAGGATTCAACCGGTCACAACTCCTACCGCCCCTAAAGTTGACAATTGAAGAAGCTTACTGTTTTGCAAGATGAAAATATGATGATGTATCCGGATTTACGAACTGATAGCATCTCTTGTGTATTTTTTTTTTGTTTCTTCTACCCAAAATCTTGCATTTTCTGACAAGATATGAAAACTGTGACCTTTTCAAATATTTGTTATTGTTACACTTGAATCAACATATATACTATTCTGTTGTCCTGTTGCTCTAACACCACAGAGGATCTCAGAGTGTTCTGTGTCATCATAACCTTGCATATGTTAATCCTCAAGAAACTTTTTATTTATTTCGTGTTAATGGATAGGTAGTCTTTCGTGTTTCATCGAATAACTTAGTTTTCCAAATGTTGTTGATATGAATAACATGGTCAATTTTTGCTGATGTGTCTTAAGGGTGTTTTGGCAATCGTAATAACTTACTTTTGGCAATTGGTTTTGTTATCTAAGCAAGTTTATCATAACACCCGCATTTTCGCAGGTTTTGCTGAGAAAGTACATATTGAGCCCAGGGTCATATATATCTGATGCAACTATCACACGTGTGACTATCATTCATAAAAGTTGGTTTCAATGTTTTATACATCTAGGCCTATAACAGTAATTCCCATCAGTAGAAATAATTACAAAAAACTAACAAGTAGAAAGAATGAAGTAGGAAGTATCAACTGCAAAAGACTCGGTTGGCTGCGGTAGTCTCGACTATTTCCTTGGAAACATGTACTTTGGTAGGTAGATTTGATGGAAGATAACAAAAGCTTATAATAACTATTTTTATCCATCAATGATATTCGTAGCATAGCCTAAAACTCCTATCTTAGTCATCAATGTCTTGAACCCATGCTAGATCTGTCATAAATGCCACGGTCAAACCAAATTAGTATCTACTGGAAATTACTTTGACAGGGTTCATACCCATAATGATAATTTAATACAAGTCATTCTCTAAATGATCAAACAAGAACAAGTATGTGTGTGAGAGAAAGAGAGACCTTGAAGAACAGGTCCTACTACTGCATTTGGAACAAGAAGTCCAACAATTCGACGATTGTCTGTTGTTGTCTCTATGCGCACAACACGTAGTCGTCTATGGCTTTGGCGCACCTGTTTTCAATATAGCTTAAATTCACATTTAACAACATCTGGTAACTGACTTGAATGAACAGAAAGACCCAGTGACTTAGTAATTACCTGTTTTGATAGAGCCTTCTCAATTGTTCCCCAAATTGGGAGAATAAGGCCACCAAGTACATTTACTTGCTGTATTCTTCTGCCAACCGTACAAAAGCTTCCCAGTTTACACTTTGGACCATGCATGCACTGCAGCTCAGAGTAAACTCAAAGCTTAGTAAAATTGCCCATGTGACACATATGGTGCATTGTAAAGCAGCAAGCTGAACACTTGTAGATAGTATTACTGCTGAACCCCATTAAACAGGAACAGAATCCTAAATACGTGCGACAAAATTTGCATTAATGAGTTTGGCGAGTATACTTATACCTGCTTTGATGAAACTTCATACTCATCCTTCCATCCACCTTGAGCCTTTTCTAATGACATTGTCTTCCTGTATTTTTCCTTCAGCTCAGTTATGGACATCTCCCTGCAAATTATAACAGCAGTGTGGAAACCAAACTGTTAGAATAAGCAACCAAAACAACTAAAGCAGGAAGGTGATATTCAAGTGTGAGCAAAGTTTGTAGTTTCTGACTTTCAATACCTGACTACTTCTCCAACAGCAGGGCGGAATATCTTGAGCATTCCATAAAAGCTGAAAGAGACATCATAATGGAGAACAATGATACATTTCTTATTGCTTGGTTAATACCAAGAATATAAACGCACAGCGCAAGATAAAATATTAAATGATTAAACTTTGATACCCTTCGATCGCCAAAAGATAGTGCCTTCTTCCAAGCCATTCTCTCTTAGATTCATAAAATCCATTAGCAGAAGAACCAGACACATCTTTTTGCTTCTCGTTAAGCAATGTAGATGCAGCCTATTAAGTAAAATAAAAATCAAGACATCTCAGAATCTAGGAAAAATACAGATATAACCAACAACACTGCAATTAATAAAGAGAATACACATACCTCCCAAGTAATGCCGCGATCCATAACAAATGTATATAGTACAGTGGACGCCCCAGACATACGATCCGTATGAACAGTCTGGCAAAAGACGATAAAAGTTAACATACATACACGTTACAATGTGCAAGTAAAAAAGACAGACGAATAACCTTTGGAGCTCCTTCTAGTTCAATAGTGTTAGCTTTCATATCAACAATCCCGGTGTCTAACTGTCCTTCAAGACGTGCATTTTGAAGGAGATGATCAAGGATGCTAACAAACAATTCAAAGAGCCTGCAATTAATTAATTAATGCTATTAAATGCCATAACGACAAAAAGAAAACCTCTCATACAGTAAAAATTAAACAAACATAACCTGTTTTGGATATCAGGTGGCAGTCCTAAAAGCCGATTCAGAAAACGTCCTACATCGTGCATATCTGAATCAACTATGCGGCCAGAGAACTTTCCAGAATCCTTGCCATTTCCTGTATAAAATATAGCAAAAAGAAACTGGTTGGGATAATGTAAAAGTACACTGATATGACATGTCCAGTCAAGTGGGTCAAATTAAAATTATACCAACAACTGTGTCTCTAACTATGCCAACAGAAACAAGAGCAGCTTTGCCCTTTTCAAGAAAATCTCGGATTGTAGCAGGATTTTCAGACGTACAGTTTGGCGGCAAAACTGGAAGAGAATCCTGAAAGAATGAGACCAAGGTTGCATAAAAAAGGGGACCCTCACATAGGTGTGACCATGAGATTTAATAAAATAAAAGGATCAAAACCTGCTCCATAATTCCCCTGTACATCATCACCAATGCCTTTTTCCCAAACGAACTATCATAATTATAGGCGCTAAGAGATGGTCCAGCCCTAAAGAGAAAAAGGGTAATTTAAAAACCATAAAGAATATGGGCTGCTAAAAAGCAGAAGTTAGAAAATTCAACAATAATTACACATGAGTACATAAACTTACCGTCGATCTCCCTGTGTTAAAGCTCCAAGTGACTCTAGTCGCTTTGCAACAATGGAAGCAAACCGGCGTTCACCTCCAAGATTGGTGAACAGTAACCTATAAAATAATGCGATGAGCTTAATATGCTCCTATAGAGTCAAAATAATGGAAATCTAATAGTTTGTCTGATGCAAAGCTTCATTGCAATAGCCATTGCACCTTGTAGAAAAACTTTTAGGCTTCGGTTTACATTAAATACAATTTGAACCTTAAAATCCAGACTTACACAACATCAACTGATAGATGAATAAACATACCAATCCATGATAGCCTCCTTACAAGTTACAAAAAATGATAGATCGTGATACCTGTAAAGTAATAGGCAGAACTACCTGTACTCGGGTGCAGAAGCTTGATTTGAACGGTGAGTCCTCCCAAATTGCTGAATTGCACGATCAGCACTCCAAGGTAGTTCTAAAGTTACATGGACCCTTCTTTTCTGATGCAAAAAGTTAGATAAAAACAGCATTAATGTAGGCCCTTATGTAGCACCTCAAACTTTTAGAGGGTCTACTGAGCTCATTTGTTTATGAGGTAGTGGTTTAGCAAGTTCGTGATTGCAAGTCACTTGCAAATGTTTTTTCCCCAATTTCTTGCTATGCATGGAGCAGATTTGGGGATTAAATACTATTGCAGGACTTTTATTGTAGGCAATGTATCACAGAGGTGCAGCATCCAGTGTGCCACTTTTAAATCACATTGAAGACCCATAATACATAACTAGAAGGGTACCCGCGCAATGCGGCGGCGGGTACCCGATGACTATTTTGTAGCGAACAAATGTTTTTCATTTTTACGTCTAATTCAAGTAAGTTTCTCTCTTTTCAACTCCGCTTCTTCGCGACTACTAAAGAAAACTCATAAAAATATATCAAAATGGATGTTGAATTAAAGAGCACAAAATTTTAAAAAATATGGTGAAATTAGATCATAAAAAAATTAAACGGATTAAAAGATATTTAAATTTAAAAATAAAGGTGATTAATTAGTTAAGAAGTGACATGTGTCACCCCATTATTGGAGCTCTTTATTTTAGTTTGTTAGAGCTCCTCCCTTTTTGTTATTTTTTAGTTAGAGAAGTGACACATGTCACTCAATGATTGGAGCTCCTTATCTTATTTTTTTTAATTCTTTCCATAATAAGCAAGTAAAAAAGTCTGAATTTTTAAGCCTTCTAATTTTAGAAGGCCTAAATGCATTATAAAGTAGTATAGATATAGATAGATAGTTACCCAAAAGCCAAAACTTAAGCATTCTGGTAACTGAGCCTATGAAGCCTACTGGACACATGTGCTATTTCAAGATCTCCAAAGTCCAAATACATCAGATATTTAGTTACCTGGTTCAGTGCTCTTCTATCAGCCTGCAAAGAAACGCCTGCTGATCCGGCTTCAGAAATGATGGCAACCAGTTTCTTACCATCCATGAAAAGTTGTTTCTCGTGCATATTGACCATTTCCATAGTCACATCCTTTCTGCAATTAAACATAGGAATGCATCAGCGGCTGAAACAAAAGAAAATATTATGCTACCAATAATCAAAGCCTAAACTTACGTGTTTCGTGCCTGATATGTGACCCCTTTTCCATTGGAGGCCCTAACAAGCATACCTCGTCTGCCTGTTATTTCTGAAACATTATCGGGGCCTCCAAGCTGCAATTAGCGCATAAAAAGCATGCGGATATAGCATATTAGGAACAAGAGACGACTTTAAAGTAATACATACATATACGTAGACATAGCAAATCGCATTTATAAAATACCTGATCAATAATGTCATCCAATGGATTGTTTGGAAGGTCAAAAGTGCGAATTATATCCAAAATCTTTGACTTGCGGTCTAGGGCTGCTTCATATCTAACACATTCCACATAGCAAATGTAAAAACACTAGTAACAAACCAAAGAATGTTAAACTGCTTAGACTGGCAACATATATCAGGTTAATACAAGATGGTGTAGTAAAATTGTAAAACTAACTAAGAAAGCAGTATGTAGAAACATCAGGCAAGCAACAAAAGAGTAAAAAAGAGGAGCAAGAAGTGCACTGATAAAATCACACCTTCGTAGTAATTCTGCAAGATATATATGTCTAGCTTGGAGATATTCCTCTGTTTTTTCTTTGCAAGAATGACACGACCAACTGGAAGATATTTCTTCTGTTACTGGTGGGACTAGACATGCTGGATGTACAAGTTGACCACAACATGAACACTGAAGCAATTTCTTTCTTTCCTACACGAAAGATTGATAACATCCCACATTTAGAATCAAAAGCGATTGACGTGTAGATAACAAATTGAGGCGTGTATACCGTTTCTGAATTGCATATGTTGCATATCTGAAATTCATCATCAGATTCCACAGATTCATGGTCAGAATCAGCTACATAGTTGAACGCATAGTAAAAACACCATTAGTTGAGGAATTAAATTCAACAAGTGCACATGAGGTTAAAGGCATCTTATTTAGACTTGCTTGATAGAGCATAAACTATATACTAGCAAAGTAAACGAGGCAGCCATTTTACACAACATACATTCTGATTCTTCATCCTTCTCATCATCACTTGCAGGTTTCCATTTGGCAGCTTTCCTCACCCTTCCCTTAAAAGAAACATCAGGTTCAGCTGAGTGCCTTTTACGCTGAAGTTCCTTCACACTATCCTCTCCTATAGAAGATAAAATGAAAATCCTATAAAATATTTTGGAAAAAAGGGTACAGACAACACAGCTATATGCCAATGATACCTGGGAGAGATTCAGGCTTTTCAGGCAGAGGATAGTTGTCTTCAACAAATTTAAGCAACAGCTCGCGAGGTCCAGAAATAAAATCATCAAGATCAATGCCCTATGAAAAAAACGATATAATAAAAAAAGAGCATCAAATCATATGTCAGAATGCATGCACCCTCTAAGCAAACAAAAAACACGCACATATTTTGTCACTGCTTCCTCTGTTCTTGCCTCCCCGGTACTCTGGAGACCAATAACCACACACTTGTTCTCCATCAGTGCCTGCTTAGCAAGACTTACAACAGCTGGTACCTTCGCTGACATGCATACATACCTAAAGAAACGCTAGAATATAACAAAACATATGAACAAATTAAAGCAACCAGAAGAAACATTCAAGCACATATCTGTATACGGAAAACAAAGTTGAACCAGCAAACCTGATGGTTTGCCCAGTATAATCTCCACAACTGACTGTTATTAGGCTTCTCGTCAGCAAGGAATGCACTTGCAGATAGCAGTTCCACCCTCAATTCAGCCCAAAACTCAGCCGCTTTTTTGTAGACCTCCTGTAAAACATTAGATATGACATGAGCATAAGCTAAACTCGTAGATACATTCAAAGATGCAGAAAACTAATTGGTACCGTCATTTTGGCCTCCAGTGGAACCTCAACAACTTCGAATTCTGCTCCTTTATAACTCAGAGTCCGGCATACATACATTCCTCTGAAAGGCAAAACACATAATTAGTACAGTACTCAAGCTATATGATAGATAAAAGCTAACTGCCAACCTCGCTTTCATGTCCATGGCAACGAGTTCCAGTGCTCCAACTCCTCCTTTCTCCAGAGCACCTGTATGCATTTCAACTGGTCAGTAAATAATAGAAATGACAAGATTAGTATGTGTATCTGATGTAAGCTTTTTCTAGAAATACTAAAATCTGGATGCCACACACGTGTGTATGTGTTAACAAACCATGACCCTTTTGGACCCATAACAAGAGAACCGACACCGTGGGAATAGGAAACACAGAAAGGCGACTGACGAAAAGAAATGCAAAACAAAACATCAAAACAACAAAACCCAGCCATTCGTGCAGTCAAATGTGAATATGTTGGACACAGATACACTTTTATATACAAGTATATATACCAAAAATAAAAAGACATCATACAAGTTCAAGGTAAAGCATTTGCACCTAAAAATGCACGGAAATCCTCAAAAGAAGTTCCAGCTCCCCAGAGACCAAGTCGAACCATATAACCCATATTTCTGGGTTCTGATGCTCCAGTCGCCGAACAATAAACAACACGTGCTTCAGGAAGTCGTGCCTGTTATACATCAAGCCAATGCCTCTTAGAACCTTTGGAGAATTATACCACCATAATATGCAAGACTATATGAAATGTATACCAAATAAATCAGGAAGAGAAAGTCAGAATGAACAGAGAACAAAGCCTCCTAAAACCTTCAAAGAATAATATCACTAAGCAATATAAAATGATATACAGTCAATTTCAGGGATCAATTCTAACTATCAAAGTTGCTATGTTGGCAACCTTATAAAGCATCCTTTGCTAAAGATATGATGTTACTCTGCTTTAAAGAATGAAACACAAGGATCTTGCAGCAACTAGTTTCCATACAATGTCAAGCATCATGAGATGCCGGCCAAAAGGTCGGAAACCATGGTTTCCCAAAAAAACATCATGCAATGGTTTACCATAAAAATATAAGTGTGCCGCTCTGTGATTCTTTTGTATTAGTCCAAAGTACATACACGAGATTCCACTCTTTAACTAATCTAAAAGTTTAGGCCTATTTCACAAATTAAGTTTTTTTATTACTCTGTTGCCTTTCTTTCTCATGTTGTTCATCTTCTTCAATGCGTGCCATTAAGATGACTTATTGGCCAAAGTAAATTAGAACCTTTGGTTACTGGAGTTCCTCTTCCTTCCTTGCCAAGGGCTGGGCTAAGACAGAAACAGCCTCCGTTATTTTCATCGGAGAAAGCTGGTCTCTCTTCAAGGCAATTCAAGAACTTGCTTTCATGTGCCTGACTCATCTGCATTACTTTTATTTTTCAGCACAAACCCCTTTTAACGGTCCAACTACACAGATGTATACCATCCAGCGCCATGTAGATTGGATTTCATTTACAGGTATCATGTAACTTGCTTGTAATTTCACTCTTATGCCTTTTGAGTCTAAAACTAGTTTTTGATCAAAATACTACAACAACAACAACATACCCAATCCCGGGGGCGGGGTTTGGGTTTTTGATGAAAATAGTCTCTAACATTAAAGTAACATTTACATTTTCAGACAATGAACTACATCTGTAGTGACATAATTAGCCCCTCGAATCTCAATTTCAATAAACTCTAGTCCCATACCTTGAAGAGAGGATTTCAAAATTTCAACCATAACCCCCCAACGTTTTGGCCTTTGATTCATAAGACACCACCAACACATCTCTCCCATGCCCCTATTTCCTACATCTCTTCTCCTTTTGGCCATGGTATATATAACACCCAAGTCCATTTATCAGCATTTTGGGAACCAAATTACTCGACAGCTAATCTGGTTGGGACTTCAAAACCTAAAGGGTGGTGTAACCAGAAAAAAGCGGCTCACTGCATTGTGCACTCGATTGTTACTGGTGACCTGACAGCTAATAATATCCTTCATGAGGAGTCTTGTGATGACTATCAAATAAGCTCTAAATATACCTATTTAAACATAATTTTAGCCTTACCTATAAATCAAGTTACCACATTTAGAGCAAACAGGCATTTCATATAAGACTTATAAACCAAAATCTCTATATGACCCATCCAAATTGACGTTTTACCAATGGATATACTCACTAAGAGCTTATCAATTATCAGAAGACACTTGCGTAAGTCACTTGACCCACCAACATATACTGGCTCCCCTCTCTCTGGTGGTACTCATGCATATAGCTGAACCCACCACCATAGAATTTTCAATAAAGACAAAAATTAAGCCTCTTTTATTTTTCGTTAAGTGCTTGGGATACCTAGCTCTAGATACCACCTTCCTTTTACTATGTCACTAGTCTTCTCCATAAGAACCATTAACAGCGATAACACTTAAATACTAGCAATAACAAATGACTACTAAAATTTTCAAATAATAAACTAACAGGTGCATTCAGGTATGGTGTGAGAATAAACCTGGATTTCAAGAACCGCTTCACCCGTTCGTGTAGGCTGTCCTCCAGCTTCAGGTACCAAATTTTTGGCCTTATGACACTACAGTCACACAAATAAACACAAGAATGTAAGGTCAATCAGAAACTGCGCAAGCATCACACATTTTACCCTTGTCTCTAAATTTTTTGTATATTTGGAAGAGATCCTCTTAATATATTACCGGTAATTATCAAATATCAAAAACCATTATTAGCCAGACTTCTCATTCCTAAAAGATCATTATATAATGATACATGCACAAATGCACATCATATCAAGAAGTTTTTAGAACTAACTCATGTACATGTTATCACCCAAAATAGACAAACAAATTTGAAAAAGGAAGTAACCTAACGGAAATCGGTTATCTGCTACTTGTACACAAAGAGACCTGTTAACTTAATCAAACAAGTGATCGCTTGTAAAAGAAGAAAAGAGGTTAGTACCTCATCAAACAAGATCAGCCCATCATAGTCTGATCCAAACCATTGCACAAGTTGCTGCAATCGAGAGCGACCCTTCTCAGAAGACGCAATAAGGCTGCTATATGTCGAGAAAACCACACCCTCTTTAATTCCAACAGACTTAGAGTCAAGCTTGGAATAGGGGAGTTTGTTCAAAGCATGCACTGCAAGGAAATGAAAACTATTGTAACCATGTTTGTGTTTCACATATATCAACTAATACTCGTGACTACGAAAGAGATAAAAGATACAGGGAGTACTCAAAGACAGAGATGGTGCTCATTCAAACACCCAGATTGACTTAATACCTTCTATACACGTTGCTCCAACATCATCCAAATCCCTTCTTGCATCAAATTTCAAGTCTGAACCAACAGAAATCCACCTGGTATCATCACGTTTATAAGCATTAGCAGCATGAAAATAACATAAACACATGAGAGCCAGTGACGAGCTTACAATGCTTTTCTCTTCCCATGTTGCCAATTCTCCCAGATTAGCCCTGCAATTGTGCGTCCTTTGCCGACACCAGCTCCATCTCCAAGAAAAAAGCCTGCCCTGGAGCCGTTTTCCAGATGTTGGAGGTGTCTCTGTGATAAAATAAAATGCACGTCAAGCATAGAGCAATCATAAGTTGACAGACACTTAGGTTAAAAAAAGCAACCTGAGAGGCGTAAACTAGTGTCTCGATCTGCAAGCATGATAAGACTTTAGAAGTTTCCAAGTGATCCTTTGTACGAAGATGATAAGTGGGTTCGGGTGGCTGCACTGCGGATAAGCAAGAGGTTTCGACAATAGGATCCGGATGTGGAGGACCAATAGACAGCTTTGGTGGGCGCTGCATTACAATAAGATACAAATATGATAAATAAAAAATTAAACAAATAAATAATAAAGTACATATCGTGACGAAATGAATACTGACATAGTCGGTGAATGTTTCTCCAACAACACCTCCGCCGTCTTCTTCGCGTTCCACTTCAATAGCTACCTGAAAAAAAAAAGAAACAACGTTTGAGAAGACACATTATAATTTTTGTGTGTGCATTCTCGTCTTCTTTAGTGGTTTCGATTACCGATATTGGAAGAGAATCGCTGAGGCGGAACAGTTAATATTCTATTTTAATTTCTGTGTTGGAGTTGATTGATAAATTTGATACAAATGATGATATCCTAACAGTTACTTATTTGAAAGCAAAGTTATTAAGGCGAGAAGAGAAATGTGGATAACGCACTCTCTTTTAACGAAAACATGTGAGAAAATAATAATCTATATCTATATCTATATCTATATCTATACTACTTATAATGCATCTTGCACTTTCTCTCCTATTAATTTTTTAAGATTTCCTAATATAAAACTTTTAAGCAAATACAAATAATAAAGCATAAGTTACAACTATTTGAAGCACAAATAAAACTAAAAAAACATTATTCAACATATACAATTAATGCATTATTTAATTTACCCTTTCACCAAAATATACAACCATTTGACCATAATGTACAATCTAATCAAGCTACTAAGCCAATCATTTAAAAATAAAGCCATTAGGTTGCCCGCAGTAGTCGGTCGACCGCCATTGCGCTGACCGAGTCGCCACGAAGGTTCATCCCCTGGACCGATAACTCACTCGAGTAAAAAACAAAAAAGTGAACTAGACTCGAAAACGAAAAGGAAACTAAACAAGATCTCCGTTATTATTATTTCTAAATTAATTGTTAAAAAAAGTATGGCCGCATAACATCACATTACCAGAAAATTCAGTCACATGATACCCCCTAGTAATAAAACAAATAAGGGTTGAGATAAGCAAAAGGATGATAATACGTAGAAATGATAATTCAATCAACATGTATTTCCCCAAATAATAATAATAATAATAATAATAATAAGTAATAAGGTAAAAATTGAGAAGACGAAGACCTCGTTGACTTCCTCAGGGGGAGGGGGAGGAGGTAGAGGTAGAGGAGGATAGAATTGGTTATGATTGTTATTAATACGACGTGATAAATCGACGGAGAGTTCCATTTTGCACTGAGGGCAGGAGAATCGAGATAGGCCGTGAGGGACATTGAGGATAGCCTTGCAGTTGGCGCAGGGGAGTTGGATCTTACTCGGATCGATGCCGTGAGCAGGCACCTGCTGCTGCTGCTTTTGTTGAGAAAGTAATAATAATTCGGGTGGTAGCATTTGGGGCAAGTGGCATGTAGGGCATACGAATTCAGTCAATCCGACCCCAACTGTTAGTATCATTCGGCATCCCGCACAACGCACTTGGCAGCCAAACCCTCCTCCTCCTGGCGGTTGTGGTTGTGGTGGTGGTGGTGGTGGTTGTTGTTGTGTTGGTGGCTGCCCCATTCTTTTTTTTTATTATTTCGATTTCAATCGGAAGAAAGAAATGAAATTAATTGGCGCGCCTACTAGTTAGTAAGTACTCACAATGAAATGAAATGAAATCCCCTTTTCTTCCCCAAACACAACACCATTTTCTACTTCCTTTTTCTTTTATTACCTTTTTTTCACATCTTCTCAATTTATTTCTTGTCACCCCTAAGGGGATTGTTTATTACGCTCAGTTCTCGAGTTGAAATTTGAGAGGAAAGGAAAAGAAATGAAAAGTTTTTTTTATGTTCTTGAGCTTTATTTAAGAAGGGAAAGGGAATCGGTAAAGAAGAGGAGAGGAAGATTTGATAGTGAAATCTTCCTCCCACTTTTGGGCGGAAAGGGAAAGGAAACGGAATTGAAACTCGAGAACTGAGCGTTAGGGTGGTGGCATCACCTTCGGTATGCTTTCGGTATGGGTTCAAACAGCACGGTATGATCATTGCAACTCGTGCGGTATCATGCGGTGTGGTATGGGTTTCGGTGTTTGATGCCGAATCGGTGTGGGAAGGATAGCAAAGGAAAACGTTGAGCAACGGTAATATTTATAGCCGTTGGCTATTATTTTAAAAAAAAAGGAAAAAAAATTCCCTATAAATATACACTTTAAATTACTATTTCAAATCACATTATTCTCATATTCTTCTTCCAACTATTATTCTTTTGAAAAAGATGGATGCTAGGAAAGCAAAAAATATTTCAACCTCATCCAAAGGTCGTGGACGAGGCTCTCGATCACAAACCGTTCGTCCGCAAGTTTTTATGAATTTAATTGTTTAATATAATTATGAATTTTAAAAAAAAATGAGTGAGGTATGGAATCATGGTTGCCACTAAAAAACTATGGTGAGATATGAGTGAGGTATGAGATTGGGTGGAATGATATTATTGGCGGGTGATGAGGTATGGTGTGGCATACCCTTAACATTTGATTTGATTAAGTGTGTGTTTGGTATGGAAGAATGGTAATGGATATGATTATACATGTTTTGTATAAGTATATCATTCATATTTATATGCTCATCCACTAATTTAAGGTCCATTTGATTTGTGGATGGATTTAATATTTGAATTTGGATTATAATTTGATACAAGAGAGAAAAATATATTATTTATTATTATATTAGTTACATATAGATTGAAATCATAAAAATCTTTGTTTAAGCATAAAAAATTCTCTTTTGGTGGGTCTAACAATCTTCAGCCACATATACTATGTTAGACACGTTAGTTTGTCAGTAATTTACTGAAAGCTTTTACTAAAACCCAACTTCATAGATATCTTTCATAGAAAGCAAATAATTGAGTTATAGATGGCCTCGGAAAATCCCAAATCTTTAACCAAACATCTTTAATAAAGCCAACTGCAAATCCAAATGATAATCCCCTCTTTAAGAATAGCCTTGCATAACCTTAAGGTAGACTCAAAGAGTATTGATTGGTTGTCTCTTATCTTAATGGTGATTGATCTAGTATTGCGATAGGTCATTCGTTGTGTTTTTAATGCTTGAGTAATCTTTGTGAACATTAGTTTATAATCACCTAGAGTTATTGTAGTCTAAACATCCAAAGATAACCTTAGAGTTAGTTTATGAATCCTAGAGATTTCGTAGGCAATCACCTTAAGGTAGACTCAAAGAGTTAGGGAGAAACGCATACCCTACGACCTTAGAAGACACAACGCGTTAAGAATAAAGACGTGACAATTCAACCATCAATAGGAGATAACTAGGGAGTAATAGCATCTAAGTAAACACATTTTTAATCATCATAAGAGCACATAACAATAGACATAGACTACTGATGCAGGTTTTACTGACCAGGTTTTAATATTTATAAAGTCTGATTATACCTATGGTCTACCCTAATGCACTAACGGGCAGTGTACCCGGTCGCGTGTAGTGTAGTAATCGGTAAAGCCGAGGTCGTCCCAAGAGCTATGTGTGTTGGATTATTACTAAGTATAGGTGTCACAGATTTTAATATGATTATGATGAGGAAATAATTAATTATCTACTAAAGCAGAATAAAGCAAATAAAGGCATATGAAAGGTAAAGGGAAAATTAATAGAGGAGAGTGGTGCTAACCTAGTTAATCCTCCTAGCTAGTTATGTCTACTTCTAATTACTTCCAATTACTTCATGTGGGGTCAAAGTTGAGAGGACGGTGATGAGTGTCTAAATACTCATCATTTTTGTACAATCTAAACTGCAAAATCATCTGAAAACACTCAAAAATGCATCAAAATGATGAAAATATCACAAATCAGTGTTTTATGTGTTTTAAATGCAAAAATATCAAAATCAGATGAAAAATGATTCAAGTTTGCAAAATTGGCAGTTTTAGTCCCCCAAGTTTTAAAAGTTGTCAAATCTAGACCCTGGAATTCAAAAATGTGGAATTTTATCATTCAAGGTCCCTGAAATATTCTAAGTTGTTAAAATTGGTCCTTGAATGATTCTTTGGTCAAATGGCAGAAAAAGTCCCTAAACTTTGAAAAATGTCAAATTTAGTCCTTGGATGTTTTAAAATGGAAAAAGATCAAATATTATCCTTGTACTATCAAAGTTTGTCAAGTTTGGTCCTTGTGATAAGTTTGGAAAAGTGTCATGTTCAGTCCTCAAGTTTGGAGAAGTTGCAAAATTGGTCCTTGTGCTTATTCTATACCAAACGGATCATATATCAATATCAAACCCAAATCCAATCCAACAGCAGCTGGCCCAAACCTTAGCCCAATCCCAACTTGACCCTTGGCCCCTTTAGCTCTTGACCCTTTGAGCTAGGTCAATATACATTTTGATCCCTGTCACAACCAATTTTGACCCCACCCTCGTATTATTAAAACCACGGGTCAACAAAGTCAAACCTACCCTTACTGTTTATCCCTCTCACAAGAGCGCGCCAAAAACCAGTGACTCCTCAAACCAGAGCTGTTTTCATCCCACTTGCTCCTATCACTTCACCACTACCTTACCTTGTCCCCCTCCACTTCCACTAACACCCAAACTCCATTTATTGATTGAAACCTGCTCAAGAGAAAATTGGCGCCAAATTTACACTTGGATGGTTGTGATGATTTTGGCCAATCCAATGGCTCAGATGAGGTGGGATACATTCAGAGGTCAACAAGGAGTCTCAAAAGTCATTATAAAGAGAAAGAGAAGCAATGGGAAGAGACATCTAGCATAATTTAGTTTACTTAATGTCGTTTTAGCTTAAACTCAATTTTGAGTGTATGTTTTAACTTAAAAGTTTTGTATTTCAAGTATTCAATGTGTAATAACTCTTTTGAAGTCATCAATTTTAGTTTCAATTCAAGTTTCCAGTTTATGCAATTTTTCTTTCAAAAAAATCTCATATGATTCAAATGTTGTTTTTAGTTGTTGTTTGGACTGAAATAAGCTCATGTAAGCTCCTAGATAGCTTCTAAAAGCTATTAGATATCATAAAATTCAGTTTAGCATCAAAAAGGAAAAATCACCAAAAATACAAATAAAATAGTTGAAAAATAAAAAATCCATTGGAGATGGTGTTCACAGCTGGATCAGGGTGAATTTTGGATGGCCTTGGGTTAGTGGCTTAGTGGTAAGCCTATAGGAGTGATCTTGGCCTTTGGTTCTCAGTTTTCAGTTGGATAGCTATTTGTAAGCACTTTGATCCATTTTGGCATTTTACTGTACAAGTGTTTATTAGCTTGAATTTATGTTTCTTTATGTTCATTAGTTATAGTGAAGTGTACTTAAGAATTAAAATTAGTTGGTTGTTCTTTTAAATTTGTAGTTTATAAAAATTTCATTTTGACAGTTAAATTAGCTTAAGTCTAGATTCTTGGTTTTATGTTACTATTGCTGTTGTTTTATGTTTGATTAGTCCTAATATATGATAATATAAGTTTGTGAATCAAGTTCATGGTCTAAATCTTTGTTAAGCTTTGAAAAGCTTCTTAACAGTCTTGAAAAAAGGTGTTTGGATCAGCTTGTTATTCTGTGTTAAAGAATGTTTGTGTTATTGTTTTTGCTGGTTGCATGTCTCATTGGGTCTAAGTAGTTCATCTAAACAAGAAAAACCAGTGCTCTTTTGGTTAAAAGTCAAAATACCCTTTTAATCTCATTTCTATAGTTAACTGTTAGATTTTAGGAAGTAAAACTCATCATAGCTGTTTAGATCTTGGTAATTTAGCTTATTATAGTCTTATTATACCTTAACTTAACATAATCAGTCATTATCTTTGATTACAAGTTCAGTTTAGTCAACTTTTAGTGTTAATCAAAAAGTCAAAATTTTCCTTTTGGTCGTTTTTGAATTAAATAGATAATTTCAGTGTGAGTTTAACATTGAGTTTTAGCTTAAAAGCTTTTGGGATATCAAAGTTTAGTTGCTAAACTTAATTAGAAAAATGCTAGTTTACTTTTAATCAGCTTTTTAAGTGCTTATTTTCTATCTTCTTTTGAGTACCTGTTCTGAAATGGTGCCCTGTGCACAGTTGGGTAGTCCAACTTGATAAGCTCACACAGAGCTTAATTGTTGGTCTAAGCTTGTGATTATTGGTTCTTTGGAAAGCCAACCAAGCTATCTTGAGGTCCCAAGCTTCATTTTCCATTTTCTAGCTTGTTTGGTAGGGCTGCAATAAGCATTTACTTTGTCCCATTTCTGTCTTTTGACTACTAGATCATAAGTGCTTATCTGCTTATTTCCATCTTATCAGTGTGCTTATTTGTGTATTTTAACTTCATATTAGTAGCTTATAGCTTGTTGCATCTTATTCTACCCTTGATTCCAGTTTGTGAGCTTATTTGAGCTTAATTCATCAAAATAAGCTCTTAAGCCCACTGTTTGTTCATAAGCTCATTCAAACAGCTTATTATTAAGTTGTAAAATTTTTGTCTTTGTAAAAGTTTCATATTTTAAGTAGTTAAGTAGTTTTCAAAAAGAAAAACCAGAAAAACATCAATTTAAAAATAGTGATAGCGTTTATTTAATAGTTTTTAGCTTTTTGATTTTTCTTTTTAGCTTATTATTAAGCAAAATCTAGTTTTTATATTTTTCTTAGTTTTCTGTCACTTTAAGTTATTTTTAGAAAAAGTTTCATAATTTTCTTAATCTGTTTGGTATTTATTATAATTTTTAATAGTTAAAAGTATTAAATAATTAGTAGTAAATAATTAAAAAGTGTAAAAATATATTTTTAGTTTTAAAATTAGTTTTATAATATTTTAGATTTTTCTCTATCATAATTTTATTTTTCTAGCCCTATTTTGTATTTTCTTCTATTTTAGGTTATTTATAAATAGTTTAAAATAGTTTTTAATTAATAATAATTAATTAAATAGTTATAAAAATAATTTTCTTTTTCTAATAATTTTCTTTTATTTTTAGGATTCTAAAAATGTCATTTTCATATTTTTAGGTCTTTTATTTCTTAGATCTCATTTTTAATTTGGTACGTTTACGTAGTTTTTAAACGTACGTATTTACGTTTGTTGTATCTGATTGTTGTGTTTTCCAATTCTGTACCAAATTCCATTCCAATCAATCAGTAGTGTAATTTCCAATCCAAATCTTTACTGATCACTATCCTTAGTGATCATTCTATCATCTGATCAAGTTTTTGATGCACCATTGAGTCTCCGTGGGACTTAACGACCCGGGAATTCATTATATTCTCCTGATCTTCATTGTATTGGTTTCTGAGCAGTTTTAAGTTTATTACGGTTAGCCATTCACAAGTGGCTAGCTTGTGTGATATAGCTTGACTGTTTTCGGGGCTCAATCAGACGGCATTTGGTCAATTCGCCCTAACCTATCAGCAAAGATGCCACCACAAGAGAAGTTAGGTGTCCCCTCATAAGTCTTGTTATTCCTGGTCCCCTAAGCCAAGTCATTAAGCACCGCTACATGCTAGATTTATAATAGTGAGTACCCGGGCGTTAGCAACTTAAACACTCACCCCTATTTCATAAGTTCATCCAAACGGTAGGTGATCAGTTGGTCAAATCGCACAAGTAGAAAGGGTCGTCAGTTGGTCATATCTTACCCTTCCCGTCTCAGTCCGCTCAGCTAGGGTCAGTTGGTCATATCTCCTAGGCAATTGGCCTCTACCGCCATTCAAAACTACCGAACCAAGGGTAGCTACCAATAAACTATGCATGCATACACTTAGAAATAATTATACATAAGTAATGTAAACGCAAACAAAACAATTAAGTAAAATCATAACTAGGCCAACACCAAGAGGTGCTTAGCCGCTCATATTAACCATACAAATCAATTCAATATTCAGAGGTACGAAATACATGAATCGAAAGTAAAGAAAAGATAAAATGCTAATGCTTATCGTAGGAGAGTGATTTCTCCCTTGGAGACAGCTCCGTATGGACCTTCCTTTAGCTTTTCCCCACATTCTCTGATTGTTGTGTAAGGAATGGGATGATTAGAAATGCTAGAATTCGTGGGGTATTCATAGGCCAGATATGGGTTACGACGTAACTAATATAAGAGTTACGCCGTAACCTTTAATTTCTCCGTATTTTGCACTAGATCTGCTGGTTACGGCGTAACCTTATTAGTGGTTACGCCGTAGTCTTCAATATACTTGGTTACGCCGTAGTTGATGGAATAGTTACGGCGTAGTTATTAGCGGCGCGGATCCTCATTTGACCTAATATAGTTACGTCGTAGCCTTTGGGGAGAGTTACGTCGTAACCTTCTGATGAGTTTGTTTTCTGAGTCACGCTTTAGTTACGGCATAAAGTGAGAGATGATTTACGCCGTAACTTATTCAAAATCAGCATACTATGATAAATCTTTTGGTATTTCTCCAATTCCGCGTCTCTTTAGCTCCAATGCTCGTAATTTACCTGAAAGTGGAAAACAATGGAAAACAAACGTAAATCCATATAAATGATATAAATTACAAGCATTATCGGGGTAATTGACACTTAATATTCAGGACTATTTGATGTTATCAACTACACTCACCTTAGTTTAGATAATTAGATAAGTAGAGTAATCAGTAGAAATACCAACCCCCCAAATCCAATACCCTGAGATTCGTACCTTTCCAGTTTCTAAAAAACATAAAAAAGATAAAAAAATAATCTTCCTCAACCCCAACCTTAGCATAGTAATTTCTCACTAGCATTCCTATTCCCCTAGAGAACGATATCAATCCCCGAGGCTTACCCTAATACTACACTACAACCATTAGGTTCACTGCCTAGGATGTTGAAAAACTTGCTCGACGAAAAGGAAGTTCCTTTGACCCCGAACGCGCGTTGTACGCGTATCAAGTTTTTGGCGCCGCTGCCGGGGAATAGAATAGCTAGTTAGATTTTCACCTCGTTTAGGTTTCCTTGCTTGATTCCTATCAAGTAAGCTTTTTTCCATTTTTAGCTTCCTCGTAGTCTATCCCCCTTCTTTGTGACCTTTGTTCGTAACCCCATCACTTTTCATCATGGAAGGTGATAATCGACCACCACTCATCAACCCCTCACCAAATAACCCGCCAAGAGGCCGTACTCTTGGTGAATACTCAAGACCAAGGCACCTAGGCTATAGGAACACCATCAAGCTTCCCGACCAAGCCCAAACTACGGCCCTTCGATCCGACACCATCCGGTTGGTGCAAAACGGATGTGCATTCCATAGACTTCGTTCCGATGATCCTAATCAGCATCTTAAGGATTTCCTTAAAATTGTCGATTCCATCAACCTCGATGCTACTACTCGGGAGACCACGCATTTGCGTCTCTTCCAATTCTCTCTACGGGACCAAGCTAGTAATTGGCTTGAGCGACTTCCCGCCGGCTCCATCTCAAGTTGGGATGATCTTACCTCTCATTTCCTTGCTCAATTTTTCCCACCAGGGAGAACTACTAAGCTTAGGAATGAAATCTTGATATTCCAACAACGTCAAGGTGACTCTCTCTATGAAGCATGGACTCGATTCAAGGACTTACTCCATAGAGTCCCTCATCACGGCATTGATCTTTGGCTTCAAGTCCAACTCTTTTATGATCATGTCAATTTCCCTACTAAGCGATCCATTGACCAAGCGGCCGGTGGTAAACTTAGTGATCTCACTCCGGAAGAATCGTGGGGTATAATAGAGGACCTTGCTCTCTATGACAACGAAAGTTGGAATGACCCCCGTGAGTTGCCCAAAACCATAAAGGCAATTTCTTTGCCTCCTATTGACTCACAATCTTCTGACCGTAGGATGCTTGAGCTTGAAGATCAAGTTAAATTCCTAATGTGCCCCTACGAAAATCCTAAGTCTTCACATCAAGTGAACAAAATCACTCTACCTTGAGAGTTGTGTAGTGGTCCCCACGACACTCGTGATTGCACAAGACTCCCGAACAAGATTTTGCTGACTACGCCTCCACGCGTACCGACGGAGCGAAAGAGAAGTGGTACACTTTCAAGCCCGAACAAAACAACTTAGGAAACTCCTATAACCCCTTATGGAGGAATTACCCTAACCTTAAGTGGAACCAAAATTCAAACCCAACCCAAAGCTCATCTAGTCCACCTAATAGGTTCAACCCTCCAAACACCGGGAACCCCACTCAGTAAATGCTATCAACAAGGGTTCCAAATGATCCCAAGTGAGGTGCCAAGGCCCCACACCATTGGTACAACCTACTCTTGAGAAACTCGTTAACCAAGAACCCAAACCTAATTTGGAGGATGAGTACAAGGAACTCCATCAAGAAAAACCGGTTCTTGAAGTCTTAGCTCATGCACCTTATTATAATGCTTTAAAAGAAAAATATGAGCGAGAACTAAAACTTGGAAAACATGGGTCCGCGTTTGTGCAAAATAATTTACCTAAGAAGTTATACGATCCTGGGCTATTCACTCTTCTATGTAGGCTTGGAACTTCCAAACCTCTCGATGCTCTAGCCGACTTAGGATCATGCATCAATCTTGTTCCGTTGTCCCTCTATAGAAGCCTTAACTTAGGTAAGATAGAACCAACGAAAACCATCTTAGGTCTGGCGGACGGTAGTATTGCATATTGATCGGCGCAAATCCGTCAAGTTTTCTCACGCAAGTTAACCACTTGTGAATGGTTAACTGTAAGGAACTTAAAACAGCTCACACACCAAATGCAATTTAGATCAGGAGAATACAGTGGATTCCCGGGTCGTTAAGTCCCACGGAGGATGACTGGTGTTTAACACAATCAGATGTCGAATAACCACTAAGGATAGTGGTCAGTAGGTATTTTGAGTTTTTTTTATAAACTACAGGAGATTAAAGGAAATTAAAAAGTTAAAATCTATTAAATAAATGCTATCACTATTTTTAAACTAATGTTTTTGTTTTTTCTGTTATTATAAAACTGAATTAAAAACTACGTGACGTACAAATAAAAACGTGAAACTAAAGCAATATTAACTCTAAAAATATGAAAATGATATTTTTACAAACCTAATGATATGAGAAACTTTTTAGAAAAAGAAAATTATTTTTATAACTATTTATCTAATTATTATTAATTAAAAACTATTTTTAACTAATTAATAATAACCTAAATTACAAGAAAATAGGAAATAAAGCTAGAAAAATAAAATTAAGACTTGGAAAAATCTAAAATAACAAAAAAGAATTTTCAAAACTATTTTTATATTTTTCTGATTATTTTTCTATTTTTTATGAATTTTAAACTATTAAAAACTAATCAAATTACTAAAAATTACAAAATAAACTATGAAAAATCTGGAAAATTACTTTTTTTACTTTTTATATTTATCTAAACTTAATAAAAATGAAAAATTATTTTTTTGGACTTTTTCTGATTTAATTGTATTAAAAGCTAATTAAATAATCCTAAAAACTGTTTTTTAATTAAGAAAAATAGCAAACTGTTATGGAAAAATGTGAAAATTTCAGGAAAACTCTAAAATTATACTAGGAATCTAGGAAAAATAGAAAAACATGGTGTTGTGTGGAAGAAAATGAGACTGCTATGCTAGTGCTTATGAAATAAGCACTTGAATAAGCTAAAGTGTACCCAATGGAAACCAAACCTTCACAGAAGCTATCAAAGGTAACCCATGTGAAATCGAATAAGTTCACGAATAAAGTATTCGTGATCGTATCGTCAGAGTAAAAGAAGGTGTGTTGTGGTACAAAAAGATAAAAAGGATCTAAGGATCATATTAAAATCTCAAAAGGACTTTAAAAGTGTAAAAAGGTATTGTCAAACGATAAAAAGAATTAATTTTTTGTCAAAAATCCTAATAAATTAATCGAAAATTATGTTAATTTAGTCTTTTTCAGGTTTTTTTATTAAAAAGTAAAAATAATTCAAATCTATTTATATTTTTCATTTTTTTCATTAAAAGGTCTAAAAAGTATCAAATAAAACATTAAAAATCATTAAACTAATCAAAAATTATCAAATTTTAAGTATTTTTTATCTTTTTATTAGTCTTTTTATATTTTTATCAAAACTTTTAAGAAAAAACAATAAAATCTAAAAAGGT
>BPTQ01000006.1:350632-381636 GCA_019973895.1 Chrysanthemum seticuspe | reverse complement strand
TTTTAGGAGAGTTTTGGACAGAGTAAACTAGTGACAACTTTCACACCTAATTGTCTAGGAACTAAACACAAGTTCTCAGTATTTGTTTCCAATATGATCGAAGTAATGTAGTAATCTCTAGTTGTAGTTAGTATATTTAACCTAGTTTTAGGTAATTTCAGTTTGAAACGAAGATAAAGTTTTTCAGTTTTTACCACTTTGGACCAAAACACGTCTTTCACGTCATACACGTGTTCCGAGTAATTTCGAAAAGTTCCAAACTAAAAACCCTAAATTCGTCAACCGAACCAACAGAAATTCGGGATTATAGACAAAAATGAAATTCGAAAAACCAATTCGAAGACGTTTTCGAGTTTCACTACACAAATCAAGGATCTGTTAATCCACACTTTCAACAGTGATCAAATGAGACAGGTTTTGAGAGGATTTTGACTTTTAGTGCTTAACATGCAAAAACTTGGACAGATATGAACTAATTTGAGTCTCACAAACATAAACCAACAATTCTCATTCAATGAACAAACCTTTTAAACAGATTACTCTTACAAACCAAACACTCCTTTCCTTGACTGTTATGAAATTTTAATTGAGACTACCACTGAACCACCTTTTTTAACAATCTAACTAAGTTTAATTTGCCTAAATATTACTTAATGAACAGAATGCAACCACTTCAAACCATAATTATCAAGTTACAATGAGCTCAAAAATTACTTACAATAGATCCAATAGCCACTATGGCCTGTCAATCAGTGAAACAAGAACACTAACCTATCAATTTCAACCCATTGCATCCATTTCAACTCATTCCAATTCCTGAATCAACCCATATCACTTCTGTACCCATTTTGCTCTTGTGTTGACTTTTGTTGACCAAACCTAAAACTGCTTGAAATTTGAGTGCAGTCTTACAAAAAGCTATAATTAGCTTATGTAAACTTGTTTTAGCTTATAGATAAGCTTATAAGACCTTATACATAAGAACTTGAATTTGAAATTTTTAACAGTAATGCAAATTTTTGGAAATAGATAAAGACTTGGAATTAAAACTTAAAACTTGATAATATTGCAATAATCACTTGAGTTTAGTACTGAGAAACAAAATATTACAACCTTTGAACTAAATTAAGACAGTAATTATAAAAACGACATAAGAGAAATTTTAAAACTAAAAACTACTTTCTTCTCCTTGCTACTCTTCTTCTTTTATGCTTGAAACTTGCTCCACGTGGCCTTCTGAGTGTTTCCCACCACTTTTGTGGCCAATGGGAGTCTTTTGAGTGTCTTCTTATTTTTGGCGGGAAACACTATTTGACCTGTTGACCTCTGAAAACAGGCACTAGGGGGGGGGTGGCATTTAATGGGGTGGTAAAAGTAGGTGGGTATGATGAGGAGGGGGGTGGAAAAGGGTGAAGTGATGCCTGAGGTTGCAGTTGCAGAGCAAGTGGAATGGAAGGGATAGGGTAACAGTAGTGGGCGCCTTTTTGGTTGTTTGACTTTGGTTGACTGACCATGGGTCAAAAAGGGTGGCAGGGGTCAAAATGATAAGATGGCAGGGGTCCAAAGTGTTAGTGACAAGGGTTTAAAGTGCAAAGGGTTTTTAATTATTAAGGACTTAACTTGCCATTTCTGAAATTACAAGGACTAGGACTGCCAATTCATCAAACTTGTTCCAAGGGCTGAAAATGACAAGCTTCAAAAATATAGGGACCAAAATTGCCATTTTGCAATTTTCCAGGGGCTAATTTTGCCAATTTTCAAACTTGGAGGACCATTTTTGTAATTTTCTCAAACTTTTGATATTTTTCACCAAAGGACTAAATTTGACAAGTTTTGATTTTAAAAGGACCTTTGATGATTTTTCTTTTGAAATTATGTACCAGGGACTGTTTTTGACAACTTTTGAAACTTGGGGGACTGAAACTGCAATTTTTGCAAATTTGATATGTTTTTCATCTGATTTTGATATTTTTGCATTTAAAACACATAAAACACTGATTTGTGATATTTTGATCATTTTGATGTGTTTCTGAGTGTTTTCAGATGATTTTGCAGTTTATTTTGTACAAAAATGATGAGTATTTAGACACTCATCAAGCTGATCCACATTATGATGACCTTTGAGCATTATTTGAGATCATCAGCCACAGTTAATCTCAGCATCACCCATTGTTGTGTTGTCCGCATATGAAGTTGTGACATTTGGACAGAAATACTCACATTCTGGATCATGATTTCTTCTCATCAGAGTAGCGGAAGCTTTAGTTGATTCATGATATTTGCAGCAGCGTAGCAGAAGCATGGAGTGAAAATATCAGAGTAGTTGATGCACTTTTCATGATTTCTTTAGAAATGAATGTGTTGTGTGAGCATGCGGCTATGGATTGACCTCTCCATTCTGATCAGCTGCAAACGTTAGACGTACCTGCATATAACAGTTAGCAATAAAGCGCACGAAAGTGTCTTTGATCACTTTCGTTGAATTGAGGTACACGGTCCACGGTTCCCCATTGATCAGTACAAGTAATGCATGTGATCAGGTATAATTCTGAAGAATCTCCTTGACAGGGTTTCACAGTTGTTCAAGCTGTTCTCAGACCGGAACGTCTCAAAGAAGACAACACGGAGTGAGTGAACCAGCAAATTTGAGATTCACTGATTGATGAAAAGAGATTTGAAAAACAATCGAGTATTGATTAATAAATTGTTTTTGCAATACAATGAATGTTTTAAGGAAAATCAATTATCAATCATAAACACCTTTTATATTTGAAATATTAATACACAGTCGATGTGCTAAAGAAAAGAATTTTTAAGCACAACGACCGGTTTTTCAAAGGTATCCGTCAATCCATAACCTGAACCAGGATTGATTCATAAGTTTGAATCGCCCCATTGTTTCTGTTGAGTTGTCACATGGTTGATCCATTGGATAGATCTCACATGCCACCTACCAAGAGCTTGTTTGATGTTGGCTCTAGAAGGCTTTCCATCTTCATCGTGAATATGTTTGCATATCACTCAGATGTTCTAGCTATACCACAAGGATAATGCGTAGGACTCTTAAGATATAATCTCTCTTTCCACATTGTGTGAAACAGAGAGTCTTCATTGACAATGTCCTAAAGAGATTTATTAGATGATCTCGTGGCTCTAGACTCAATTGTGCACATTTGGTTCCTATGCCGGAGACTAGGGAGAGGGTCTCCTTCTTCAATATCAACAATCTCTAAGAGAAAGTCGATAGATAATGTCGGTTCCCCGTGAGAATGAAACAAGTCCTTTCAAGAGGAACTTGAGTGGTTTGGGAAGTTGAAGTGCAGTGCGTCACTGGGTCCATGACGTCTTGTCTTCAATACCGATGTTACCTTGGTAACCACCAGTAGCATATGAATTGAACCCGGTTTCTGCCCTAAGGTTGAATAATTGGAGGGCTATTTTCTTTTCACCCTTTTTATATTCAATTCTTT
This sequence comes from Chrysanthemum seticuspe, assembly GCA_019973895.1. Lineage (NCBI taxonomy): Eukaryota > Viridiplantae > Streptophyta > Magnoliopsida > Asterales > Asteraceae > Chrysanthemum > Chrysanthemum seticuspe. The sequence goes on along the minus strand of BPTQ01000006.1, from coordinate 378,166 downwards.
TTCATTCTTCAACCCCTTAAGTGCTTACCAAGACTTCATTACTAGAACCTTGTTGGGTTTATTCCAGTTCTAGCTCTTTCTCAGTCCGCACTCTTCCCATATCTCACTTTTCTCCTTTTTCCATCTTACCTAAGGACTTCTACACTATCTAGTGGATTGTCCCTGGGTAGATCCCTCTGGCTCTGGCGGGATCGTGGGAACGAATACCTAACCTAACCATCCTTATAACTCCATGCAAAAAGTAAATTGGTCGGTCTTTTGGTATTGTTCAATCTTTCTTGAAACCAATTGAAAGATCATTTGGAAAATCAATCAAGGTACTTGTGATATAAAATGAAAGCATTTTGTACCTTTATAGTTTTGATTATTTAGAAATGCTCCCCCTCAACATGTGCATATGATGTTTAAATTGTTTAGCACATGGAGGCAAGAGTTCTTTGAAACATATTCTTGATCACCATTTCCATGGAAAAAACCATTTGATTTTCTTTGGTAAATTCTCCCCCTCAATATGTGCATAGGATATTTGAAATCATTTTATCACATAGAGGTAAGAGATCTTTTGAAGTATATCCACGATAGCAAAACATTTAGAAACCATTTAACACTCAATCAAGGTACATTATGTTAAAACATAGAGATCTTTGTACCTTGAAGGTTTATATTAGTTATGAAATGCTCCCCCTTAATATATGCTTCGAGGTTCGAAAAGAGTTTAGCACATATTAGAGAGCAGTATGCACTTTGAGACAAATTGGTCACCTTTTATCAGATTGCATATTTAAATCACATTTTCTCCCCCAATCGAAAATTTCAAATCATTTGAGATTTTGGATCTCAAGTGATCTAAATATGTAAGAAAATTTTGTTGGAGAAAAATGTGTCCGGTTTTATTTAATCTGAAATGGAACACTCCTAAGTTCCCTCTTAGGATAACCTATCACTACTATATACATCATAGTTATAGTTGTTCATAATACAATCACCACATTATACATAAATCATAATTCATAACAAAAACTACTCCAGGAATATGTCTTCATTCAGTTCTTTGAAGCAGTTTTTAATGACATTCCCGAAGTCTGCCACCCACAAAACTCTCAAGGCAATGAACTCTTCGCATCTCTTCAAATCCTGTTCCGACCAGAATCTTGTCTTGTTCCACGGCTTCAGGTCAAGTTTGATTTCTTTCACTCTCGAGTTCAATTCTTCTTCGACCATTTTGAGTGTACCATCACTGAACTTGAAAAGCTCGCACAATCTCATTAGCATACGAGACCCGTATCTGTCGGTAAAGATGACGGCTCTAGGGGTGTCAATCACTATATAGTCGTGATGATATTCATGTCCTGAGGCTTCCCATTACGGTCTGGTTAGGTTGACACGAGTCTGGTAGCTTTCTATGCCTAGCTGAAGATCCCCAACTCTTTGTCGAATGACCAAGCCTCTGATCCAGAGATTGACAGCAGCAGAGAGAGCCTTCTTCTCATGAACAGGTAAGTGGTCAAGATGTCCTTGGAGGTTCAGAAGATAGAGATCTTCAAAGTCATTTGGCATCAAGTGTTTGAAGTCGTTCTCTTCTATCACATAATCTTTCAAGTCTGCTCTTCAAAGAACAATCTTCTTCAGATAGTCATATCCATAGATTGAGAAGGTCTCCACACTGATCACACTTAGAATACGCAGCTTGGATCTAACAGCTTTGCGTCTCTTTTCAGCACCATGTCTGTCAATGTAGAATTTCTTCTTCTTAAACCACCAATGAGAAATGCCATATGAGGCAGCAATGTCATACGATTGTTCTTTGTCTGCCCAAAATTGATCAGGTACCATCTGCTCAAGACCCTGATCTAAGTAGGTTGCAGCTTTCATTTTAGAAATAGATAAAGCTGTTCTTCTTTCTGTAGTTCGAGCACATAGGTAATCCAGGTCATGGTTGAAGAAGAACTCTGATTGAATAGTCACTTGACCAGGTTCACTACCGAGAGGAAGAGGCTTGTTCACATTGAAATGGCTGATCTGCTCACTGACTTGATCACTCAGCATCTTATGATATTCTTCCATATGGTATTGAAGTTGATTGGCATCTGAGTGGAAGACTTTGACGATTTCAAATGCTGGTCCTTCAAGATCTTTCGAAGTGATGGACGAGATTCCCTTCTTTTCACAAAACCACTTCATAAAGCTGCCCATATCTCCAGTGATGTGAAGAAGAGAGTCTTTAGCTGGGGCTTCATAGTTGGTGGTGATGGTTGATGCCCAGTTGTTGTCAGAGATCATCGTGCCAGACTCTGGAATGCACCATGAAGGTTCAGGAGTTTGAGGTCTCTCTTCAGTGAGCCAGCTTTGAGTTATGTCTTTTGAATGTGCAACTCTAAAGGTTTTAGCACGTTCACCCGAAATGTATGCATCAAACCAATCCTGTTCTTCAGGTGGCTGAGGGATATGTTTTGTGGATGCATCATCATCATCAGATTCTGACTCTGCCATGACATAAGACTCTTCATGTAGTACCTGGTCTTCCGGGATAGTGGAGAAGGTGGGTGTAAGCCTTGAATCAACCGTGGTCCATGCTGCAGACTTCTTCTGAGTACCCTGATCACCGGATGAATTGGATTGATTTGAAGGTTTTGGAGGAGATGTTGGTGGTTGTGGTGAAGGTGTAGTGGTAGTGCCAGAAGATCCACCAGCACCAGAAGTTCCAGCTCCTCCAGTTGGAGGCGAGGGAGGAGGAGGTTTAGGACCTTTACGCAATGTCTCCAACACCAAAGTCCTCCTTTTCTTCTTAGCATCCCTTTCACGAATATCCTCCAGAAACTGTAGATGATTATCGTGCTTAATCGATTCTTCAAGTGCTTCATATAGCTTCTTATGAACCACGTCCTGGTGCTCATTAGCATCGTACATTTATCAGCCAGAACAGCTCTCATATCAGAAATGGGCAAATCCTTGAATCGTTGAAGCAGTGGAGCCTGCATTGCCCATTCAACAGCATCTTTTACCTCACCTTCAATTGCATCTGCAACACCTTGATCAAAGTTAAGATTCAATAACTTGTAGACACGTTGCTCGAGGACGTTGACAGATTTAGGCAGTTGCCTCTCAAGAGCTTCAATTCATTTTACGGCTTTGTTGAGCAGTTGATCAGATGTTAGAATTTGAGGTGGTGAGGCCGGTGTAGCGTCCATGTCATTGATTGTAACCACTGGTTCGAGTGATAGATCTTTAGCCGGTTCAGGTGGTGGAAGTGCGGTTGTTTGAGTAGGTGCTGACATCGGAGGAATGGTTGATGTGTCTTGCTGAATGTCGACTGTATACATGGACTCAGCTTCCTCTTTCTCATCACTTTGCTTATAGGACTCTGTATCTGTGGGTTTGTCATTTAGGATTTGATTACCAAAAGAGAAGTCAGCATCTAGGTTCTTCATTGAGGATAGAGAACCAGTAGACATGTTTGTTTCTTCCATGTTCCTGTGTTCATCAGATCTTGACTCAAGGTTCTCATGTAAGTCTTTCAGCAATTCGTCTTCATCATTCTTATCAGGTTGGGTATCACTTGATGCAGGTGTTTCTTCCTGTGTTTTGGATACCTCCTTTTCCATTCCAGTTTGTTCTTGAGCTGAAGATGATTCAATACTTCTTTTCTTCAGCTCAAATTGGGTGGTAGTTCCAGATGGTGGAGAAGAGATGGTCAGAAGCATGTGAGCGGCTTGTTCAGCTTCTACACCAACAATCCCTTTCCATTTGTCTTGTGTGATTGAAGTTGTTTGACGTGGCATTGGCTCAGGTTCTCTTATCACAACACCTCCAACTGGTGGTCTCCTGTTCAGGCTTTCCAGGCTTTGTTTAATTCCTTGTTGCAAAGCAGCATCGTCTTCATCAATCAATCATCTGTCACCCTTTGGATCCTCGGTTCCTCCAACATTCTCCTTTTCAACATCATTCTTTCTCTATTTCTGCTTCTGTAATGAAGTGTCGGTAGATTGAGATCTATCACGTCTCTTCTTGGGAAGGGCAGTATATGAGGTCTTTGTGCTAGAAGTAGACTTTGTAGATTTGGGTTGTGAGGGATTGGAAGAGTCATCAACATTGGATCTGGATGCCCTTTTCTTGTATAGTTTGAAGTGGTCAGTCTTCTTAATATCGTCTGTGAGAAGAACATCAGGAATTGGCAATCCAAAGATATCTTTATTGACACCTCTGGCAACATATTTGAGGTTACCAAGTACAAATTCATCCCTAGCATTATAGAGGACTGATTCACTCCTAGGATTAAAGTTATAAGTCTGTTGCAAGAACTGGATGACAAGCTTCGAGAATCTTATGCTAGGAATCACAAGTTTGTGTACTTTCTTTCTTCCTTGAGCTTGATTCTGAACATTTGTTCTATCGGTGATGAAAGTGTGCATCGACAACGAGAATTCTTCCCAAATACGTTCCGAGACATCAATGTTCACGCCTTTGATGAGACCCCACTTTATCGAACCCTGAGGTTTTGCCAGATAGCATAAGTTGAGAATAGTAGTAATGGCTCTCCAGGGTTGATACATATGTCCGGTGATGATATCTGAAGCCGTTGTAACATTGACTTGATAACCCAAATCATTAAGAAAGCCCATTAGTTCATCTGCACTAGGTGGAGGGACATATTGTTTTGTAGGGTCACAAGGTGTGATTCCTAGGGCCTTACTGAGAATGTCGGATGTGATTACAAATTCCTTATCGTCAAGCTTGCAAGAATAATTAGCTGTGATTTTGTCCCATGTAATGGTGTTCCAAAATTGTTGTAGGTAAATAGAGGGTATTGTGCATTGCTTGGTCAAGGCACTAATGAAATTAGTGTTTTTAAGAATATCAATTGCCACTTTGAAGATTGGATTTTGTTGAAATCTTTCCATGTCCACAAAACAGTTGCTTTTTCCTATCTCTACCCATTTATCTTCTGGAAAAATTTCGTTGTCTGTAAGAACTGTGGGTGGAGCAGAAGTAGCAGGGTTCTCAAATGAGGTTGTGTTTGCCATTGAGAATCTAAAGACACACACATACAACAACAATGTTTGAGAGCATGTTAGATTAGACATGGTTAGTTAAACAACTTTAATGCAACCTCATGACAAAAACACAACGAGTAGCATACATGACAGATTACCAATAAACAGATTGAAATACTTAGGAAATAGATTAAGTAGCTTTAGTAATTTTCAAAGTAACAAATCATTTTGACAAAGCTTTCAAGAGACAAGTTGTTTTGAATCAAAATTGTTAAAAACAAAGTTTCTATAATAGGATTTCATGAGACAAGTTGCTATTATGGAAGTGTTATAACAAGTTGCTAAAGAAAGTTGTCAAATCAAGTCGCTACAAAGAAACCATATACAGATTGCTTAAACCAAAAATGTTATAGCAAGTCGCTATGAGTAATTTGTCAAGACAAATCGCTACAAGTAAACTTGAACCAAGTCACTAACATGAAATTATTATAGCAAGTCGCTTTAAACAATTTGACAAAACAAGTCGCCACAAGAAAAAATAGTGACAAGTTTCCAGTGTGAAAATGATATAGCAAGTCGCTAACTTGTCAAAACAAGTCGCGATAAGAAAACATACTTAACAAGTCGCCTTTATGAAAACGTTTAAGCAAGTCGCTATCAAAAATTACAAGGTTAAGTCGCTACTATTAGTATCATCCAGTTACAAAGCAAGTCGCTAGCAAGAATGTATTAAGATTTCACAACTCGCCATGAGGAATATGTGAACCAACTCCCTACCAAGAACACTTTGCTATCAGGTAAGTCGCTACCAAGAACATGACTTGACATACGCATCAAACAACAATCTAATCAACATATATAACCATGACAACTACACAACCAAATCGCTTCAATGAACCAATACAAACAAACCACAAGCACAAACATAATCAGAACATCACAACGCAACAAACTCATACGAGTAATACAATAATTCGCACAAAGACCCATTTAAACATACAAATGCACCATCACATCTATCCTAGTTAACCCAAACTACAACTAATTTAATATCAAGTGTTCCCATTAAGCAAATCCATTAACAAACCTAAACGAGGGAGTCAATTAACGAGGAAAAAATGCACGGTAGAATCTGTTAAGAGAGATGCGTTAGAGGGGGTATAAAATATACACGATTTAAAACAAAGGATTGAAATTAACCTACCACAATCAAGTCGCTACAGCAAAGGTCAAGAGAGAAAGATAGAAACACTATTGGGATTTTGAAAATATGTGAGTTGTGTAAAGTCGCTAAGGGGTTAAAAACCGTTTACAAGTTTAGCATATTGACACATTTAATCCTTGTAAACGTGCTTAATGAGACAACTCGCTATCTTAAGGTTGGCATAAGAAACAAGTCGCTACCCCCTTACTAGAACCAAGTCGCTACCCATGATTAAAACAAGTTGCTACAGTTTAGGAACCAAGTCGCTATCTTAAGGTTGATAATTTTGTACTATTGACACTTTCAGTCCTTGTACTTATCAGATTGCATGCAGATACAGTGGATAAGAAGCATTCATGTAGAGTAATATGACAAGTACCATATATGACATAACATGGACAATATGTAGCAGCAAACAAGTAGGCACATCACATATATCAGACAATGATGCAGAGATATATATAAAGATTCTCCCCCTCAATCAATGTCACCAATTAAGAGTGAACATTGATTGAATTTCAACCTCCCGTAAAAAAAATAGAATATATCTTTTATTCGAACTTCATCTATGGACCCGTATCATTATTGAATGACATTTCTAGGACCGTAGATGTTATTGATAATAAGAGATACATCTTTTATCAGATTGTGGGTAAAGATTAAAATAATAAAAATTGATTTAAATAAAATAAAATAAAACATTGATTTGAATTTTTTTTTGTAAAATACAAGTGAAAGTAAATTGCTACACGGATACATGAGAATGAGTCCTGGTTCAAGTCGAACACGAGTCAAAATACGAGGTTCGTCAATTCTGACAAGCTACAATTCCTGAGTGAGCAATCTTCATTTCTGATCGAAACCAGGTCATGTTGTTCATGATTGAATTGAGCATTGTACCTGAAAAAGACTGAGAACACTTTGCACTAATAGCACATGTAGTATTGCAAATGGATGAGTTAGTGACATGAGTATCCTCAATATTGGATGTTGCACAGTTTGGTCTAGGAGTGTCATTAATAGAAGTCCTGTTAGGTTCAATATTCTTGAAGATTTTTCCTGTGGGCATCCACTTGAGGCAAGATCTAGGTGTGTAAGTCCGTTTGGATCCTGAAAACATAAATAGTCTGCCAGTAGGAATCCATTTGAAACTACTGCTAGTAGATTTGGATATAGCCACTTCCCTGTTTTGAACATTGGTCCTTTTGTAATTAGTTTGTTTCTTAGGGGATTGATCAGCCATTTGGCTTCTTATATGAACTAGATGAACTCCTAATATTCCTGATCTTAGGGCTTCGAACATTAAGCTGGGGATTGTTATTCATCAGATCAGACTGAATTAGTGAAGTGACTGGTTTTGTCAAAACTATATTCTCATCAACTTGGGAGGCAAGCTTAGATTTTGATGGTTTAAATCTTTCTGTTTTAAAAGCATTGGGCTGCCTAACTACAACACGTTATGAGTTGTTCAGTACATTTGGCTTTCCCAAGGTCTATGTTTTTGCAAGCTTAGTGTTCACCCTATTTCCAATAGATTTTATAAGCTCATTTTTTAAGGCAACTATGGTGAAGCTCTTATCCTGAATTTGGGCTTTGAGAGCATCAATGTCTGCCATCAAGGAGTTAGTTTGCTCTATCAGCTTGGAATTGTCCTCTAATAAGTTCTTTCTCAAAGAGTCATTTTCCCTTAAAAGGTTGGTCACACATAGAGCCAATTCATCATTCCTAGATTTAAGTGGATCACACACCTCATAGTTTGAATTGTTCATCCCTACATTACAAATCTTATGCAGATCTGAGAGTTGCAATTTCAAATTACAAATGGTTGAATCCTTGTCCTGAATCTGGGTTTTTAACTGGTTAATTTAAAAAAATTCTCGAAATTCTGGGAATTCCGGATTTATGCAAGGTTTTGTAGCAAGAAAACTTTCTTTTCTTTGTTGTATTGCAATTTCTATGGAAATACAATGTTTTTCAAGAGTTGAATATTTGTTAGAAAGTTCATCAAAAACCCTTTTTTCAACCATTTCATTTGTTTAAAAGATTTTAGACTCAGGCTCAACCAAGAAACATTTATCATTGTCATGTTCAGAAATAGGATCATATAGATCATGTACATTAGCAGATGCATTATGTTGATTAGTTAAGGGTACCTCATCACATGACACCTGTTCATTTGTTGGTGTGACATCTGCATTCAAATCATGCATAACAGGAGTTACTGAAATGCAAGCTGTTTCAAGCTTTTCTGACTCTGAGCCTTTGTATTAAGTACAACATGTTTCATCATCCTTTGTTGTATCTGATATTCTGCATTCAGCATCATCCGTTCTTTCAACTGATCCATTACCCGACATATCACAACTTTCACTTAATTTTTTCTGACACCCATTCAACAGATTCAAATTATCATTCTCTTGAGCAGCTTCCTTAATGTACATTTCCACATTATCCATAAGTTGGATAAATGTGTTGATGAACTCATGAATTTCCATTCCAGTATGTTTCTTGAATGAAATTCCAGTCACGTGTTGATCAAAGTCTGCGGAATATTCCCCATTGATAAATGGCTGAAATTGGTTGTAGATTACTTGAAGTGCAGCATTAGAATCATCCATTAATACCTTCTTTTTGGTAATTTGAAGCTTCAGTTGTTCTAAGTTCAGCAACACGGTTCTTGTCAATGTGGGTAAGTCCTGACGGAAGAGAGCACTGCATGTTCGATCCCCAGTTGTGGATAACAGTTGTGTGAGGTGCTGATGAAGAAGTTGAAAGGGCTCAATGTTTAATTCCATTTGCCTTGCATCATGTGTCATTAACAATTGTTTTTCATTGATATTTGACTCAGAATGTGAAGTGTTTTGATTTGCTGAATCAATCAAGGTTAAACATTCTGAATAGCAAACAGTTTCTTTGTTCTGTGAGGTATCATAGAGTTCAAGCACTTTGGAGATTAAAGGGTCAGTGATGTAAGACATTGTGTTGATGGATATTAGGCACAGGTAATTTGCATCAATTCACCAAATTGCTAAATACCTTGAAGACAAGTCGCTACTTACCCAAGTCGCTAGGTACTCAAGTTGCTATAAGCCTTAGGAACAAGTCGCTAAGACACCAAGTCGCTAAGTAGCAACTCGGTAAAGACTCAAGTCGCTAAACATAAGTTGCTAACACAACGAATCTCTAAGCTGACAAGTTGCTAAAGAACAACTCGCTAAGAGATCAAGTCGCTAAAGGGTAACTCGCTAGTAACAACAAAGACAAGTCGCTAGAAATAATAAAGACAAGTCGCTACGTCAACCAAGTCGCTAGCCGAAGTGGTGTTTCCACTACTTTGTACTGTTTGTCGTCTTGTCTCAATAGACAAGTCGCTAGGGCTCAAATCGCTACCACTTCAACTGCAAGTCTCTACCAAATAACGAAGCAAGTCGCTACGAAGAAAATTTATCCGAGAACCAAGTCGCTAGGAAGAGAAACTTAAACACAACCCTTTTCAATCCAAAACAAGCTCAACCACAGTGATTCAAGCTTTCCAAATCAAAACCTAAGCACTTGCAATGATTCTAAACATAAAAGTACACTCAAAATTCAAACTTTAACACAAGAAATGATCCAAATGATGCAAAAACCACTAAACTTTTTCAAACCCAAAAACCATATAAAACCACTAGAAATCCAAGAATATGTAAGAGAGATGATCAAACCATGGCTCTTGATACCATTTGTAACATATTGGATTTCTCAAACACACAAACAATCATTAATATGGTGTATGAATATATCGCTTAGAGAGAGAAAGTGGGATATTCTAGTAAGAGAAACTCATGGAAGGTTAGATTCCAAATGAACATCCAACCCTCTCCCTTGAAGGGAGAGGGCTATTTATACAAAGAAGCACGCCCTCCTTCGGGCTGTGGATCAGGCATACAATGGGTAAAGACCCGTCCTTCCTCCACGGTGTTGCACTAGACTAAAACTAGGCTAATAACTAAATAATAAATAACATAATAAACGATATGTCTACGAGCTAACTTAATCTAGAATATATTTGGGGTGACCGATGCTTCACTATAGAATTTGCAATTCCTAACATATATGGCAGCTCATACGGAGAGATTAGCAAAATTTGAAGAGGAGGTTTATAGGAAAAGAGAGGAAATGCAGGCAAAGATGACGGAAATGATGAACTTGGTAAATGATATACCAAGACAAAAGTTCCCGAAAAGGTATTAGTAAGAAGCAATGAATATCCTCCCACGTCGTTTGTTAACGCCATTTCAATTATGCCTGAAGATGGAAAGGTTCAGGAGAACAAAACTGAGGAAAGCAACAGGGAGGAGGCTGAAACTAATAATGAGCCCGAGACTATTGAGTACTACCTTAAGCACGAAATTAACAAAAAAACCATTGTTAACCAAGTGAACAACTTTAGGTACAATGAGGTTCTTAGGGAAGCCCTTGAAGGAAAAATAACAGAAGACGAGTATGACACCATGCCTATGGGACCTCTGTATGAGCTGGTTCTAAAAAAACCAGTAACTAAAAAGCGAGACACCACGGGGAACTTCGTGATACCATGTAGCATAGGTGACATTGATAATATAAATGCCTTAACTGATCAAGGGTCGGATGTAAACATAATGCCATTATCAATCTATAATAAGTTGACTAAGGAGAAGCCAACCAAGACTGATCTTAGACTTTCCTTAGCAAATCACACCTATTTCTACCCCATAGGAATCGCAGTGGATGTTTTAATAGAAGTGGCTAATATTGTCTATCCGGTGGACTTTGTGATCATAGACATTGAGAAAGATACGAACATGCCACTCATTCTTGGGACACCTTTTCTGGCCACTGCCAAAGCAACCATCAAATGCGGGGAGGGAATCATGATACTTAAAAGCGGCAAAGGGTACGCTAGGATACCCATTGTACCAAGGTATCCTCTTAAGATCATGGAAAAGATTACGGATGAGGATCCACAAATCCCTAACAATGTGGTTAAGAAGAAAATGAACGATTAGGAAAAAGGGCTTAGAGATTTCATGGTTCAAGGACTACATGCAACATTGTGGAAGCGCGATAAAAAGTTAGGAAATAATCCCACTTCAATCCCACAAACACTGAAGAACCCTAAGGAATTTTTAAATGGAGAGAAAGTACTCTTATACAAATCATGAATAAGAGCGTTACGAGGTAGATAACAAACCAAGATGGTTTGGGCCTTATACGGTGAAGGAAACTAATCTAAAGGATAAAACTGTTACCATAATAGACGACGTTGGCAAGGAGTCCACGGTAAGCATACAACGTCTATGTCCTTTTGATGAAGGAAGAGCAAAAAAAGAAGGTGACGGTAATGAAGTAACGTAGGGGCACGACTTCGAGTCTAGCTAAAAGACTCATAAATAAAGAAAAGCGCTTCGTGGGAGGCAACCCATGCTTAATTGTTTGCTTGTTTGTGTGTCGTGTATCTTTTATTGATTGTTTATTCTCATGTTTAAATTTGTGAAAATGCTTTATTTTGTCTGTAACCTCGTCTTAATTACATATAAAGGTATTTTACATAAGGGATAAGTGTAGGGAGGATTACACACGTTTTCAAAAGAAACGTAAACATGAGAATTACAATTAATTAAAAGATATACATGTGTGTTTGTTCGAGTCAAATGCTTGTATCGAGTCATAATGGGTGTTTTGCAGGAAATTTTTCCAGATTCTAAAGATGTAAATTTTCCAGAATTTTTTTCCAGAAAATCGCAGACTAGTTTTTGTCAGGATAACCTGACGGCGTCAGGATCGCAACCTGACGGCATCAGGAAGGAGCAGAAACAACTGATCACTTTTTCTCTTTTTATGAGCTACTTATAAATTTTTGGAATTTTCCAGGTCTTAATTTTCCAAAAAATCTGTAAACATCCATTCCACAAGCATTATATCCTAGTTTCGTAGAGTCCTATATATATTGTTACCGCCGATTTTACGCGAAGGTTTCGTTTGTTTTCTTCAAGTGTGCAGGTTTAATTTACAAAGAAGAAGATACATAAGATTGGAAGGAGCTTTTCACGCAAACATTCTTCTTGAAGAAAGATGTAACCACTACTTCACACGGATCCTACCGAGCTAATCAGGGGAGTACTAGTTTCTTTCGTTATTAATTACCTTCCATTATCATAACTTTGATACTTTCGGGGAACATTGGGGACAATGTTCAGTTTAAGTGTAGGGAGGGAAAATAAAATGGGAACTTTGAAACTATGCTTATCCTTGATTATTTTCTTTGTCCAATTTCATTTATGTAATAAACCATGAGAAATATCAGTTAGGGTAATTTTGGCACCAAATTTAATTTTTTTCATGACATATAGGAGTGGGCCATTAGTCTTAATAAAGCGTCTCATGGATAGGAAGTTATATGACTAGCACAAAAACCCTTTACCACTTAAATTCCACCCAAAATGCGAGGATCACCCTTATATTAGTAGGAATTAAAGCATTCATCTTTGATGCTTAGAGTGTGAACCGGTAGTATAATAGATTCTAGAACTTGTTTTGTGATGCATCCGGAGATCGCTAGTAAGACTACACTTGTGTAGTTAGGAATAACTAAATGATAAGAGGCATAGGATAACCCTTGTTTGATACCTGTAATATAATTACTTCTTCCACATCGGTTGAGTAATTCCCCCACACCCTTGCGTTGTACTCATCTTTAGTACATGATACCCCTAGTTAACCCCTCAGAGCCTATCCTTTTCGCGGTTCTCGTGATGTTTTGGTTTTCCGGAATATCAATGAAGAGCATTGTTTATAATCCACCCCCAAATGTACACCCAAATCGCCTTAGCCTACCTTGTATGCAGTCACTTTTAGTGTATTATTGTTATCACACTTAACCCTATTAGGAATTGGAAATTCCATATTAAAGTGTCGGTCACCCCAAATATTATCTAGCATAAGTTAGCTCGTAGACTTATCGTTATTTACGTTATTTAGTAGTTAATTAGTTAGTCAGTAGCATAGAATAGTTTAGTGTAACACCGTGGAGGAAGGACGGGTCTTTACCCACTGTATGCCTGATCCACAGTCCGACAGGAGGATGTTATGTTTGTAACTATAAATACCCCTTCCATCCATGGAAGGGGTGGTGCTTTCAATCTAACCTTTCATAATTTTGTATACCAAGTCTCTACCAAGAAACACCCTCTCACACTTTCTCTCTCAAAACTATGGCAAAAATGTATTTCCATCATCCAAGACCACCCGAATCATCAACAACATAAATATTACGATCCTACAAATGGTACCAGAGCCAAGGTTATTGTGTTGTGTTGATTTTTTGTGGTTTTGATACATGGTTTTAAACTGGGTTGTCTATTTTTTGTGGTTGGAATATTTTTTAAAAACTGGTTTGATACATGTTATTGTCAGGTCTTTCATAGTCAAATATGTCTTTGTGTCAAATTTTTTGTCCAACTCAGGTACTGTTATCATAGTCAAATCTTGTATGTGACTTTTTGTGTTACCAATATCCGTGATGTATGTGGTCATTTCTGGGGTCTATCTTGGTCATCAGCAGGTCAAATATGAATATCCATATGCTTTTTCTGGGTTGATATGAAGATGGTCGGAAAACTATGGTCGGAAAAATCGCCAAAGCAAAAAGTTAAAAAGTAAATGGAGACTTGATCTTGCTAGCGACTTATCACTCAGTCCAGATTCATTGAATCATCATAGCGACTTGTCATGAGTGTTAGCAACTTGGACTCATGTAGCGAGTTGTCACTTTTGTCTAAAGCAAGTTGACTCTTTTGTCAACTCAAGTCGATAACAACTTGACTCAAAAATTGGTAGCGACTTATGGTAGCGAGTTGACAGAATGGAAAAAGAAGATTTTGACAGTAGCGACTTGACTTACTATAGCGAATTGACCACAACCTCATTGACTACCATGTTTACTGCTAATGTATTGAATAGCAAATGCTTTACTTACATCTCTGAGCACAAACAAATCAAAAGAATATATCATTAATGAATCTCAGTAAGCTCGTGATATTTGATGATACAAAAAGACCACGAGGGTCAAATTAAACACGATTCAACCATCACAGATCCAAATCAACTATAATTATAACCATATCTCTCGAAACATTTGACATCTCAAATTCGTTTTTCGTGGTTTATATAACACTTTGAGACCGTTAAATGATCTATAACACGAAAACTGAATTCATCACAGATCCTAATCCTTTCACACATGACTCGAACTTAATGTTTTGATCTCAGTTTATCATCTCGTGTCTTTCAAAGAATATTTCAAACGCATAAACACTCGAGACAACAATTCATCATAGATCAAAGTGTTTTGATGATGTACGAATATAAAGAATCAAGTATATAACAATTTTGTTATTCCTTGTTTTCTCTGTTTCGAGTTATTATTCAACTACCAACACAAACATAAACCTTACCCTTGATTTGATGTTTGATCTCATGGCCTTTAATTGTTGCGCATGCCATCCCTGTGGCTATGTCATAACAGGTCAAAAATTCATGCCATCTCTGTGGCGCATACAAGGTTATCATTTGCAATCAGATTGAAGGTGTCCTGGTCTAAGTATCCGATTGGTGTGGTTGAAAACTTGAAATTATTTTCGTTTGTGAGGAAAACTGATTCAGAATAATGATTTTGAAGCAGATTTGTATGATAAACTTTAGATGGGGGCAGATGAAGTTTGAGGAGAGAAATATTAGGGTTTGATAAAGGATTATTAGGGTTAGTGTGTGATTAAGTGGTCTTTTATACACCCGAAATTTAGGGTATGTAATTGGATCCGGGCTTTTGCTTTCGTGGGCCTCTTAATCACAATCTTTTAAACTAGTCCTTATACCAATCTTGTGAACTACCTACATATGTCATGGGCCAGCATCTTGGATCCAGGAGAAACATTTTTTTTAACTAGACGTTGAATCTCAGGCCGTATACCAATCTTTTGAACTAGGCGTTGTTTATTGGATTTAAGCTAAGCGTTGTTATTATGGGCCAAATGAGTTCCGGAATGATTCAAAATGAAATGTGTTTTTTTTAAGTGATATGTGATATGTGGTTAATGGACCGGGTAATATGTCGATTGAATTGGGAATACTTTTGAACCGGGTCAAGATTGTGTACATTTGGGACAATTGATGATTTTCCTACGATTTGAGATTTGTTGATGAGACTTGATAATGAGATTTGTTATTCGATGAGATTTGATGATGAGTTTTGGTGAAATGCTGAGATTTGTTGTGTTGTGCGGGTTGATACCTTGGTTTATACATTTTCACGGAAGTTACTATGTTACGGCTTGAATCGATACTTGAACAAAGTTGACTACGGGGTTGTTTATACGGTATTTCTTATTTGGATTTGAAGTGAGGTTTTCCGGGCGCGTTTGCTTATTTCATCTTCTTTCTTTCTACCCTTGCACGAAGATGACTTGTTTGGGCGTTTAATGAGTGTGATAAAGACTTGGCTATCTAGTTACATTTGTGATTCTTTCTCGCTTAACCCACAATGTAGCTATCACTTCGGTGTCTCACGCAGTTGAGGATATGTCAAGTGGTTTTTTACATTGGGTACACCGTTTCTTCTTCACAAGGATTAGTACAAGCTTGAGTAACAAATCTGGGGAAGTTCACTTCATGATCAAGTTTGACATATCGGGTTTACTTCTCCATGTGGTCACAGCAACAGCCGACAGAATGCGTGAATGATGTGTTTTCCAAAGTGTTTATTGGATGGTTGATGATGTTGGATAATGAACCGCTGATGAACCGCTACATGGTCCCCTAAAAACAGATATTCACCGAAACCAATGTTGTCATAACACATTCAAGCTGACATTGTTTACGGTTTTGTCTTGATTTTGTAAAATCCCGCGAAAGAAACTATTTCTTGGTTTAAATCATAGACTTGTAAAATCCCGTGACAATGGTAACATCCTGGTAATAGTAAAGTGCATTTCCGGATCTATCTTACGGTTTATTCTTGGTTTTGTAAAATCCCGCGAAAGAAACTATTTCTCGGTTTAAACCATAGAGTTGTAAAATCCCGTAATGATGGAACCATCTTGGAGAAAAGAAAGTGTATTTCGAGATCACTTATCTGATGCTGGTGCTACGGTTTCTGTTTCGAAGAAGGGATAAAAGAGTGTACTTCATGAATTGGATCTGTGTTTGGATATTCGTCATGGCAGTTTGGTTATTACAAGGTTTTACGGGGTTATGTGCATTTAACCATGGCCGGGATGAAAAACATTATCATAGTTCACTTAAAACGTCAAAGGAGGCTAGATTTGAGCTTTTAACCAGAAGATGTGACAACAAAATTAATTCACTATTATTTATTTGAGGTTGAAGTGAATTATCACGGGCGAGTGTACTTAGTATCTGAAGGTATCGGGGATGGATGGATGAAGATTCTTCATGAACCTTGTTCGAGCTTATTATCAAAAACGAAGACTTGTAAATCTAGTTATTTTTGGGTGTCTTTTTCCCTTTCTTTTTTCCACTTGGGGGAAATGGGCTCTTATCATCTCAAAATAACTATCACTTTAAGGAGTTACGTTGTAGTGCTCAGTGTCACATTCAATTGTGGATTTTCAAGAGGTGATGTACGTCTTATACTTGATGGTTGCTTGGTTGAAGATTATAGAGTAATTAGAGATTCAATGGAGGATGAAGTCTCGGCACCGCTCTTTGTTTCATATGTGCAAGTTTAAGTCACGAGTTCGGGTTTGTTTACTTCACGGTCAAATTCATCATATTGGGTTTTCTCCATCAGCTGTCACAACAAAGAGCCTACATAATGATAATGGGTTGATTACATGTTTTGCCAAAAGAGATGATGAAAAGAGAGAGATTATGACGTTTGAATACTTCAGTTCAAACCTCGTTCTCCAAAGAAAAGAAAAGTGTACGTGTCAGTGCGCTTTATCTTCTGAAGAAGAGAAATCTTCTCTATTATGACCATTCTCATCAACATGCTTCATACTTTTTCCATGCGCTAATTCATCAAGTGAACCGAACTACCGATTATTGTTTTCTTATTCCACTTGCTCAACTATAATGACGATGGCGACATCATGTGCTAAATTTTGCGGGGGAGAAGTGTGAATAGAATACTTTTGGATGATATTCACTTACTTAATCAAGAATGGCATCTCCGTATGCAATTCTTGAGGGGGAGAAGAAATGTGAATTTTTTGCATGGTTGATTGATATTTGAGAATAAATGGTCAAACGGCTCCTAACTCATGTAAGAACCGAGCTTCTTCTTATCGGGTCATCGTTACATGGAGTTTCTTCTAAGAGCCGTTGGTTGACATCTTCACACGGGCTGATGAGTTTAAAGACAAGTGCTTCCGGTTAATGCTTCACGTGCACATCAACATGATGATTCCGAACAACCTTATGTTCTTGTTTGATGTGATTGCTTGCTTGGTGTTACCATTTCGTGTGTTCATTGCGAGCTGATTGCTAATTTCCTTGATGAACATCTTTCTGTTCTTGTTTGATTGGGAGGGATTTTAGTTAAGGGGATTTGCAAGATGTAAGTTAATTGGGATGCTTTTTAGTGTGATGAAGACGTTAACTATCTATTCCCCATTCGGACAATCTTGAAGAAAGTCGAGTCTACAGTCTGTTCTACATTTTCTGCTGCATGTTAGAAGACTAAAGACGAATTGCATTTGATGATCTAAAGACTTCTTCTTAATCCGGGCTAAGAAGAACACTTGAAAATCTTTGTCAGTTTAGGGGAGAGCACTAATTAGGGGAGATTGAAATGCCAAATTTAATCCCCAATTAGACTTGCTCATGTTCTTCAGCAAGTTGATTCTCACAGATACATCTGAGCTTATGATGTTCTTCTCAACAGATTTCTAGTATACGGGCTTACAAAGAGTTGCTGATTCTGAAGTATCAAAACCAGCAAGGGGGAAGGAGACACGCATCTAAACGCGAGTAAACTTGATGAGCTTAATGCTTCTAAGTGATTGAAGAAATCCCGGGAAGACATATGTCATTACTGCAGAGAAACTCAAGGTTTGACTCATGGCGTTTAGTGTTCTTATTCCAACTATGTGGGGAAAGAGATGGAAGAGTTAATTTCTGAAGATGAAAGAGGTACACAAGTGTGTGATGATTTTGATGTTATCACAATCATCAGGGGAGAGAGATTGTGTACATTGGGGATGCTCAACTGTTTTACTTGAGGGCTTAATCAGTGATTCAAAGATATAATCACTTATTCCGGAGTTGAAATCCGCAAAGATAGTCCTCCGCAGAGAAAATCAGTGATTCGGCCTGCTTCTTCAATGTTATCGGTTATTCTCTCTTTGGGCATTCGGGTACTTCGGGTTCTTGAGCTTCATACACTTTCTTCAGGGGGAGAGAAAAGTATTCATCTGGGTTATTCTTTGGCTACTGGAATTAATCTGCTACTTCGATGGTATAAGTTTCTTTGTCTTTGGGTATATGTGTATTCGGGTTCGTGAGCTCTAGTCTAAAAGACTGACTGCATCAATTCGTCTACTTGGGGGAAGTGGTTTTTTGACAACTTCTGGTATGGATTGCTTCAGACTTCAGTGGGTATGGAATTTGAGAAGATTATTTAAATGTGGGATGATACGTTGTTGTTGTTCTATTGGATGATATAACCTCAAACGAAGAATCACGGTGATTACTCTTAAAAGGAGTAGCATGATCAATGATAATGGTGTGCTTGTTTGTGCACCTGGCTAAAGCAAGCTTGAAATAGAGCTTCGAATCTGCTCAACATAAGGATTTTCGGTTTGGGGGGAAGCTGCCAAAGTCTCTCTTTCTCAAAGGCTCATGTTCTATCTTCTATTCTGGAGCCTCCGAAGCTTTGGTGGTGAACGTTTAAGAGATGATGACTTCTATCTTCTACAACGGGGCTGCTCGATATCCTTATCTCGGTACTCGTATCATCATCCTCTTTAACAATAACATCTTCTCTATCATTGTAAATATTTATTAAAAACAAAATACAAAAATATAAAACAAACAAAAAGAAAATAGAAAAATATAAAATCTTCAAAAATCCATAAAAATCAGAAAATTTGAAAAAAGTCCAAAATATTGTTTTTCTCAAGACATGTCTTCTGGTATCGATAACATCTGCGGTCTTAGAAATGTTGATAAGGTTTTAAAAGGTACCATTTTGAGGGGTCGTTTAAGTCCTTATTTGATCACTTTTGTATCATTTATTGCTTAATATCGTTCCTTTTCACTTATTAGGTCTCTTGAAGGCAAAATGCTGGAATGGCACTTATTTGGATGAAAAGGCGCGAATATACGAAGAAAATGGCCAAAGTCAGAATCGAGACACTCAAAGCTGCTGAAAATAGAAGGCGACGGCGTCAGGTGTTAATTGCGACGCCGTCATAGGATTTTTGTGACGATACAGAAGCCAAAAACCCTATTTTCAAGTGACGACATCGGGCTTTAAAAGAGTAGGCCGTTGCTACTCAGACGGCCTAGATGCGACCCAGACGACGTCAGAAGCTGAAGAGGACGGCGTCACAGACATAAGGTGACGTCGTCGCAAGGTTAACGTGGCCAAGACGAAACCCTAATGACGGCGACACGACGGCGTCACAAAACATAAGGTGACGCCGTCGCATATGTAATATTATATATAGAATCCGAATTTTTCAGTTTTAGGAGAGTCTTTTTGGAGTAAAAACCTAAAACCGAACCAAGGGTGTCTTGTACAGTATTTTAGGGTTCCAAACCCTATCTTACATCAAGATAATTATTTACTTCATCAATTTAATTATGTCTTTGATTATTTGTGTGTATGCTTGCATGTTCTCCATGTCCGGCTAATTTATTTGTGTGTTTGCTTAAGGAATATGAAACTTAATTATTAAATATTGATTGGTTCTTTCTTATCTTAGTTGATTAATGATCTAGTAATGCGATAGGTCATTCGTTGTGTACTTAATGCTTGATTCATCTTTGTGAACCTTAGAATATAATTACCTGAGTAGTTGTAAGCTAAACCATCCAAAGAGTGCCTTAGAGTAAGAGTTTATTATCCCTAGTGGGTTTTGTAGACGAGACCCTTTGGTAAGTTCAAAGAGTTAGGGAGAAACGCATACCCTACAACTTTAGACACACAACGCAACTAAGAATAAGACGTGACAACTCAACCATCAATAGGAGATAATTAAGGAGTAGTAAAACCTAAGTAAACACATCTTTAAACTATCATACGAGCACACATTAATTAGACATAGACTACCACCACCTTAGTTTAGATAATTAGATAATAGTAGAGTAATCGGTAGAAATACCAACCCCCAAAATCCAATACCCGAGATTCGTACTTTTCAATTTCCTAAAAAAACATAAAAAAAGATAAAAAAAATAATCTTCCTCAACCTTAACCTTAGCGTAGTAACTTCTTACTAGCATTCCTATTCCCCTAGAGAACGATATCAATACCCGTGGCTTACCCTAATACTACAGCACAACGATTAGGTTCACTGCCTAGGGTGTTATAAATCTTGCTCGAAGAAAAGGAAGTTCCTTTGACCCTGAACGACGCGTGTAGCGTTATCAAGTTTTTGGCGCCGCTGCCGGGGAATAGAATAGCTAGTTAGTAGTCCACCTCGTTTAGGTTCTTTGCTTGATTCCTATCAAGTAAATTTTTTTCTCATTTTTAGCTTCCTCTTAGTCTATCCCCCTTCTTCGTGACCTTTGTTCGTAACACCCCATTACTTTTCATCATGGAAGGTGATAACCAACAACCACGTCCCCATACCAACCCCCTTAAGCAACTTAGAACCCGCAGTTCCACCAAAACTCTTCTTGAACCATTTGCAGAACCCGAAAGAGAGCTCAATAGGCGAAGAAAAGCTCTCCACGATTCAGAACTTCAAGGCACTTCCATCAATTTTGATGAAGTCACATCTGATGAAGAGTCCCCTCATTCCCCACAATCCCCTGAAACCATCATCACTGACAATCTAAGTCAAAATGGCGAGGAAGTTCCTGCCACTCCAGTCAATGGCCCCATAAATCTTCCTAAAGCAAAAACCCTCGGGGAATACTCTTCCCCTTCTACATCTGGATTCACCAGTGCCATTGTATATCCTTCGGAACAGGTTAATGAGGTATTGCATGCTTCTGACATTTGGCTAATCCAAAAGGCATGTCAATTCCATGGATCCCACAGCGAAAACCCAATCCACCACATCAAACAGTTTTTAAAAATTGTTGATGCTATCTATACCGACGGAGCATCTAAGGAGACATATAGACTCCGGTTTTTCCCATTTTCTCTTCAAGGGCAAGCCAAGGAGTGGCTCGATAAGCTCCCTCCAAGGTCCATTTTCACATGGGAACAACTCGCAACCAAGTTCACCAAAAAGTTCTTTCCCCTGGAAGAACTGCAACAGTTAGGAGCAAAATTCTGCACTTTCATCAACCAGATGGAGAATCTATCACCAACTCCTGGAGTCGTTACAAAGATCTTATTCAACAAGCCCCACACCACGGTATAAACCTTTGGTTGCTTGTTCAAATCTTTTACGATAATGTCTCCCGAAAGGATCAAAAAGGGATTGATTTCTCGACTGGCCGAAGAATTGCGAACCTCACTGCAGAAGAAGGGTGGAACCGAATAGAGGAATACATTCAATACCAAGACAACCATTGTAATGAGCCAGTAAACGCGTTAAGCATCTCTACTTTCTCAACTGAAGAGTTATCCCTCGATGATCGGATTGAGAAAGCACAAAAGAAGCTAGCTTACCTCACAAAAACACCAGAACCAAAAAGGCTAACTAACCCATACCTCATATGCGACATTTGTGGAGGACCACACGAGAGCGATGAGTGCGATGAGACACACCAAGAGAGCGTCTTCCTTTCTAGTCATGATATTTATGATGACCCTTCACTCCTCGCGTTCTATCAAAACGATGAGTGTGATCCCTGGGGCAATCTGAAATGGAAAACTGAAGGAAAGGAAGGATCTGAATACACCATCCGTGATTCTTTTGAACAGGAACTCGGGCAGTTTACCATGGAAGGGACCGCACTCTTAAAAGGTCTTGAGGGGTTTATCCGAGAGCAGCAAGCTGAATTAGAAAGTCAGTTCACCAACCTCCACGAAAGAATGAGTGGATCTGGCCCAGCCCCTCACGATCCAACTTGCGCAATCACTACTCGATAAGGAACTACTACCAAGGATCCCCCACATCCTAACCGGAACCCAATCACAAGGGAACCCGTGTTAGGAAATGAGACAATTCATGAACCCCTTCCAACTCCTCACGATCCTCCTCCACAAACACCAGAACCGGCCCAACGACCAACTCTCTCACGAATTCCCTATCCTTCTCGTCTAAAGAATCAAAAGGCTGAAGAAGACAATGAAAGAATATTGTCTTATTTGAAACAAACATCCGTCAACATACCACTCCTCGATGTATTCTATCACATCCCTAAACATAGTAGATACTTCAAGAGGTTGATATCTAATCAGAAGAAGCTTGAAGGATTGATATCATTAGGAGAAGAATGTTCAGCTATCATCCAGAAAAGCATGCCCAAGAAGAAGGAAGATCCGGGCAGTTTTACCATTCCTTGCTCTATAGGGGCGCTTTCTATGAAAAACGCCTTGGCAGATCTTGGGGCAAGCATAAACCTGATGCCTCACTCCCTGTTTCTTAAACTCGGATATTCAGGGCTGAAACCAACTAGGATAAGTATCCAATTAGCTGATCGATCAATCAAGTATCCCATTGGAGTTTGTGAGAATGTCCTTGTAAGGGTGGAAGAATTCAAGTTTCCAGTTGATTTCGTAATTTTAGAGATGGAGGAAGATAATTCCGTCCCAATAATCCTTGGAAGACCCTTCTTGGCTACAGCTCGTGCCATCATTGATGTTCATGATGGTAAACTCACTTTACGAGTGGGATCCGAGAGCTTGACCTTCGACATTAAGGATTCTATGAGACATTCCTCTTCCTGCGGTCGCCCAGTATATTTAGTTGAGGAAGTTGATGAATTTGTTGATGACATAGATGGCTGCATTGACGAGTATCTATTAAACGAATTCATGACTAATGATAACACAATATACGACGACCAAGAAATTGAGATGGTTGGAGCTGTTTCGTTTTATCCACGTCAGGATGAAATTGAACCTATTGAGCTTCAGAGGCCGGAGAACAAGCTAAAACCATCAATCAAACAGCCTCCTACCTTAGAACTGAAAGATCTCCCGAGTCACCTGGAATACGCCTTCCTTCAAGGAGAGGACCAACTCCCTGTCATCATAAGCTCTTCACTAACCACTAGTTAGAAAGAGAAGCTCTTAGAAGTTTTAAAAGAGTACAAAGGAGTGATCGCGTGGAGTGTTGCCGACATTAAGGGAATTGATTCTACATTCTGTACTCACAAAATCCTCATGGAGGAAGATTACAAACCAACCGTTCAACCGCAAAGACGGGTTAACCCTAACATCAAGGAGGTAGTGAAAAAGGAGGTCATCAAGCTTTTAGACGCACGTCTCATCTACCCCATATCAGATAGCCCATGGGTCAGCCCAGTCCAGGTGGTTCCAAAAAAGGGAGGGATGACGGTTGTGAAAAATGAAAAGGGTGAGTTGGTGCCTTAAAGAACGGTTACTGGATGGCGTGTCTGTATTGACTACAGAAAGTTGAATGATGCCACCCGGAAAGATCGTTTTCCTCTGCCATTCATTGACCAAATGCTTGAAAGGTTAGCCGGGCATGAATACTACTGTTTCCTTGATGGCTTTTCAGGATACTTCCAAATTCCCATTGCCTCTGAAGATCAGGAAAAAACTACATTTACATGTCCTTACGGAACGTTCGCCTACAAGAGAATGCCCTTTGGGTTATGTAACGCACCTGCTACCTTTCAACGATGTATGATGGCCATATTCCACGAGTTAATTGAGGGCAGCATGGAAGTCTTCATGGATGATTTCTCGGTGTTTGGAAATTCCTTCGACCTTTGTCTTTCCAACCTTAGGAAGATGTTGAAACGGTGCGAGGAAACTAATTTGGTCTTAAATTGGGAAAAATGTCATTTCATGGTAAAAGAAGGAATTGTCTTAGGGCATAAAGTCTCGGGAAATGGAATTGAGGTCGATAGAGCAAAAATCGAAGCAATTTCCAAACTCCCCTATCCTACCACCGTTAAAGCCATTCGCAGCTTTCTTGGTCATGCAGGTTTTTATCGAAGGTTTATTAAAGACTTCTCGAAAATTGCCCGGCCAATGACACAGCTCCTTGTTAAGGATGCCCCTTTTAATTTTTCTGGAGAATGCTAGGAAGCATTTAACCGACTAAAGAAGGATCTCACTCAGGCACCTATAATGGTCACCCCTGATTGGTCTCAGCCATTCGAAATCATGTGTGACGCTAGTGATTATGCTGTCGGCGCTGTGCTCGGCCAAAGGAAGGAAAAGCATTTTCAACCAATCTACTATGCTAGCAAAACCATGAATGTAGCGCAAGAGAATTACACGACCACTGAGAAAGAACTTTTAGCCGTTGTTTTTGCCTTCGACAAGTTCAGGCAATATCTCGTTCTTTCTAAAACTGTCGTCTTCACCGATCACTCCGCCTTACGCTACTTGTTTTCAATATAAGATGCTAAACCCCGCTTGATTAGGTGGATCCTATTACTCCAAGAATTCGACATTGAAATTCGAGATAAAAAGGGGGCTGAAAATCTCGCTGCTGATCATTTATCACGCTTGGGGAACCCTGATCTTGAGAAGTTAGATCACACCGAGATTCGCGACTCTTTTCCCGAGGAACGGCTAATGGCGATTAAGGAAATTGAGCCATGGTATGCGGATTATGCTAACTACCTGTCCAGTAGGGTTTTGCCAAATTACATGATCAAGCAAGATAAAAAGAAGTTCTTCACTACGCTAAAACATTACTTCTGGGATGAACCCTTCCTATTCCGCATATGTCCTGATCAAATCATTCGACGTTGCGTGGCCGGTAGAGAGATTGATCGAGTTCTGAAAGAATGTCATGCGGGACCATCTGGAGGACATCACGGTGTGAATATCACGGCACGAAAGGTTTTCGACGCCGGATTCTATTGGCCTACTATTTTTCAAGACGTTAAGAGATTAGTTCAAACGTGTGATGCATGCCAACGATCAGGAAATATCTCGCGATGGGATGAGTCACCTCAGAACTATATCCAAGTCTGCGAAATATTTGACGTTTGGGGAATAGACTTCATGGGACCTTTTCCATCTTCCGGAGGAAATGAATACATTCTCGTAGCTATCGACTATGTATCCAAATGGGTAGAGGCTCAAGCCCTTAGAACTAATGATGCGAGGGTAGTTATCCACTTTCTTAAAAAGCTCTTCGCACGATTCGGGATTCCCAAAGCATTAATCAGTGATAGAGGGACTCACTTTTGCAATGCTCAAATGGAAAAAGTGATGAAGAAGTATGGCGTCCCACATAGATTTTCTACTGCATATCATCCTCAGACAAATGGACAAGTAGAAAACACAAACAGGGCATTAAAGCGGATACTTGAAAAAACGGTCCACCAAAATAGGAAAGATTGGGCATTCAAACTGGATGAGGCACTCTGGGCATTTAGAACTGCTTACAAAACACCTATCGGAACAACCCCTTTTCGCCTGGTATACGAAAAGGTGTGCCACCTCCCTATCGAACTTGAGCAGAAAGCATATTGGGCACTTAAGGCCTGTAATATGGATTATTCTGAAGCAAGGTCAAATCGGTTCTTACAGCTTCAAGAATTGGATGAACTAAGGCTGGAAGCGTATGAATCATCAATCACCTACAAAGAAAGGGCAAAAAGATGGCATGATCAACGAATAAAGAATCCTAAAGAGTTTTTTGAAGGAGATAAAGTGCTCTTGTATAATTCAAGACTAAGATTATTCCCGGGAAAACTCAAATCCAGATGGTATGGACCCTTTTCAGTAAGAAAGCATATGAGCATTGGGGCGGTGGTGCTACTTGACCATGATGGAAGAGAATTCACCGTTAATGGACAACGGGTGAAGCATTGTCAATTGGATAATATTGAAATGGTGAACGATGAGGATATTGTTTTAGAAGAAGAGGGCAGTAATGAGAAAACGTAGGGGCACGACTACGAGTCTAGCTACAAGACTCTTAAATAAAGAAAAGCGCTTCGTGGGAGGCAACCCATGCTTAATTGTTTGCTTGTTTGTGTCATATATCTTTTATTATTTGTTTATCCTCATGTTTAAATTTGTAAAAATGCTTTATTTTGTTTTTAACCTTGTCTTAATTGCATATAAAGGTATTTTACATAAGGGATAAGTGTAGGGAGGATTACACACGTTTTCAAAAGAAATGTAAACATGAGAATAACAATTAAATAAAAGATATATATGTTTGTTTGTTCGAGTCAAATGCTTGTATCGAGTCATAATGGATGTTTTTGCAGAAATTTTTCCAGATTCTAAAGATGTAAATTTTCCAGAATTTTTTTCAGAAAATCGCAGAACAGTTTTTGTCAGGATAACCTGACGGTGTCAGGATTGGAACCTGACGGCGTCAGGAAGGAGTAAAAACATCAGATCACTTTTTCTCGTTTTCTGAGCTACTTATAAATTTTTGGAATTTTCCAGGTCTTAATTTTCTTAGAAATTCTGTAAACATCCATTCCACAAGCATTATATCCTAGTTTAAATCGAGTCTTATATATTTTATTACCGCCGATTTTACGCGAAGGTTTCGTTTGTTTTCTTCAAGTGTGCAGGTTTAATTTATCAAGAAGAAGTTACATAAGATTGAGGAGCTTTTCACGCATAAATTCTTCTTGGAAAGGATTTAACCACTACTTCACACACGGATCCTACCGAGCTAATCAGGGGAGTATTAGTTTCTTTCGTTTTTGATTACCTTCTTTTATCATAACTTTGATACTTTCGGGGAACATTGGGGACAATGTTCAGTTTAAGTGTAGGGAGGGAAAATAAAACGGGAACTTTGAAACTATGCTTATCCTTGATTATTTGCTTTGTCCAAATTGTGATTGTGTAATAACCATGAGAAAATGTCGGTTAGGGTAATTTTGGCACCAAATTTGAAATTTTTCATGACATATAGGAGTGGGCCATTAGTCTTAACAAAAGCGTCTCACGGATAGGAAGTTATATGACTAGCACAAAACCCTTTACCACCCAAATTCCACCCAAAATGTGAGGATCGCCCTTAGATTAGTAGGAATTAAAAGCATTCATCTTCA